>MJUU01047332.1:4243-30867 GCA_002080025.1 Modiolus philippinarum | reverse complement strand
AGCCTCAGTTTATTGTTTCTATTGGTGTAATTTCTGTCAATCATCGTACAGGTAATCATGTAAAGATTTGCAAATTGGCTTAGAAAATATTACGCAACACCTGAGGGGACACAGGTGTTAAAATCTGTGTCACCTGTGTGCGAGAGATCGTGGACATCAAAGATTGCTTGCCGCTTGTCAATGTCAAAAATTAATCATTGAACGATTGATATTAAAGAATAACGCAACAGTTAAAAAAAGAGAAAATAAAAAACTTTTATGTAATATAAATAGCTAAGTATATCAAAATGATATATTGATGCATCCTTTAATGTACAAAATTAGGATTTGCACTTTCAATTAAATAATTTAAATCGTATAAATTCATAAAGACAAAAGTATTTCATTATTTAAATTCCTTTGGGGTTTATTTACATCCTTTTTATTTTTTGATTATTGGCCACATCAAAAATCATCTGTGCGATTTAAATTACGTAAACTGATCTGTATCGATGCAGACTTTTAAAGATAGTTCCCATGATTTAGTAGTAGGTTTTGACGTCACAACCTACAATTACAGTCAAAATATATTATAGAAATTCTTTAATAACTTCTTTATTTTTTCGAATTTTTTAATAAAACTTGAAATATATGCATTTTTCATTACAAGGAACAAAATAAGCCAACATGTAAAAAATCGCGAATTTTCCCTTTAAATACTAAATGTATCCGATTTTTAAAAGAACTTTCGCACTATATTTTATTGGAAGCACGAAGATCATCTCTTAGAGCTGTTAATAGACTTGAAGCCTCACGCGGGGCACGTGATTTTTTCTTGCCATATCAATATCTCTCCAGCCATTTCATGGCTTCGAGATAAAAATTATACATATATTCACATCTCTCAGAAATTACGGTAACAGAGATGGTTTAGAAATACAATAAATATTATTCTAGTTGCAGGATTTATTTATTCTTTTTAGCATTAGCATGGTTTATTTTGTTTTGGAAAGAATTCTTTTGAATCCTAGATTAATTGCATAAAAATGATGAAAATAAAGAAAAAAACTAAAAGCAGATATCAAGAGATTATTTTCAGAATTTCTATGAGAACGAAAATAATAAAACGATCACCTATTCAGATGCTAAAAATAAGCAAAATAAGCAAAATATTTCATTGATTTTAAATTATCCTTCAGGTAGGTGATTTTTGAAAAATCAGAGAACCTGACCAGTACACCTAAACTGTTATGCGAAAATGTACCTATAAATTCCGCATGGTAACACAATGTTATTTTTATAATAATTGTACGTGTCACTTTTCTGCAGTATACAACTACAGCGGTAATTAGATGTTGTGATATAGATTGTGTCGCCACGCATGTAAACATGGCGGACCCCCAGTAGTAATTTCTTGACATTTCTAAGTTCGTTTTTTGACTTTATAGATAAAGATATAATTTTTTTGTCGAGGTATCATGGATGTTTGACATGTAAATAACAGAATACCAAATTTTAATTTTTGACTGAACTTCCCCTTTAACAGGGTTTTAGCTAGGATTTTGAAACCATTAGTCATTTTTGCGTATCGAATTTCTCGGACCAATGTGTACTATGCAGATAATAATCAATATGAAGATGATAATTTCATTATTAATATTTTGCTTGCATGTAATTCTGCATATTATAGTAACAAATGGATATTCATTTTGTGTTCATTTTTGTTATCTAGTATTATTTTCTTTGTAACTTTTCTGTGCTTTCATCTTGAGTATTAAAAGACTTACAGCATGAATTGCAGCTTGAGGTATTGATGTTCATTCTTTACCATCACCAAATTTAATTTTCTAAAGTTCAAGGTACATGTGTAAAACAATTTCTCTTATTCTATCTTTTTATAACTTAATTCAAACTTCTATATAATTGTAATAAAAAATAAATTATTTTACAAAATACCAATCAAATATTGTTTTTAATAATGATAGTTTACTTCCGGTCATCGTCAATTTTTGAAATTTTGGCAATTTTCAAATCAATGTTGAAGTAAAAGAATCACCTCTTTAAGTGTTAAAAATTATATCTTCTTGTAGATAATTTTCTTAACTTTCCAATTCGATTGGAACATTTTTTAAAGGTTATTTTATTTTCAAAATATAATGTAATTTCCTACACCATCCAACACGAAGTTTACAAAGAAATTAACGGGACAATTTACATTTTATATACCGATTTTTCAAATCAATTTTGAGGTAACCAAACATTTTCCGATTCTAAAGCAATTTATATCTTTAGAAAGATAATTTAATATAGAACAATATTCGATTGGAACATTTTTAAAAACGAATTCAAGAAAAAAGATATCTTAGATTTATTGTACAGTACTGTGCATTTTCTTTTAATTAGCAAGACTATTCGTTATATAAAAGAAAGACTATCAAGTTGATTATGGCATTTATCTATATAAATAAACATATAATAAATTATATTATTAATAATAATAAATACAAATATTATTTATGATAATAATAAATAATAAATACATATAAATAAATAATTAGATATGTATAAATTAATATTTTTGGCACAAAAGGTCCGCCACATTAAGAACCCACTGACTTCATGTAATGCTTAACCGAAAAATAAATAACAAAAAGAAGTGGGAGGGTGGGTGTTTCAAAATATTACCGAACAGTCCCAAATTCAAATACGGAATAAATATTGATTTTTATTTCAAATAGAACAAAAAAAAAGAATTAACCAATGAGAATTTAGATAGTGAACGAAAATTTCACGGATCAAAAAGTTAATCCAAATAAGGAGAACCCGGAACCCCGGGATATAGAAATAGGACCTAGTATCTCCGGCTTGCGGGGTATGACCCCTCCTAAACGGAGGCTGACCCCGAGGGTCCCGGGATATAGAAATAGGACCCATTCCGTGGTTGTGCGGGATTAATAAATACACAACCCATCTTTCGGATGGGATGTAAACTCAGGTCCACGTTTTGGAAGAAATGCCACGCTTCCTGCACGTTAAAGAACCCTTGTAGCAAGCTCTTTTTGGGGTGGTCCGTAGGTGATCGGCTACAAGGCTAAATTCCCCGCCCTTGACGATTTCACCCTACTTTTCCAGTGGCAGTCAGAATTTCCCGTCCCATGGCCATTTCCATACCCCAAAGTGATTATTTATCAACAAACTTGTTCTCGTCTTGATATAGCTGAAATATTGTTGAGTAGACGTTAAACAATATTCAATCAATCAATCGAAGCCCTGATTTTAAATGAATGTATGTAACTCAGTGCCATTTTTATTTACCTTTTATTTATTCGTGTTATTTTAACCATATGATCTTTTGTCAAAAAGGATAATATCTTGGAATTGAAATTCAAGAGAAACTATCCTTATAGGTTGGTTTATTGATAGGATGTATAAGTTAGTTAAAGGTCAATGTTAAAAGGTATTTTGAAAAGATGTGCCGAAGTGAAAACTATTAATGAAGAAAACCAGAAAGTAATGCAAACTTAAAGGCCGAAAAATGACAAAAATAGATGGAAGCTGACGTCGTTTCTGGTAACAAATTCGATAATTTCATCTTTGTAACAGCGTCAAGGTCTACTCAGATTTTTTTTTTGATTAAATCGGACAAAGTAACAGCGTCAAAATCTACTTAGATTTTTTTTTAAGCGGACAAAGTAAAAGTTCGACGTCTTCGGTGGCCTTCTTTGGAATGTCAGCATTTGTGAAAATGCTTACTTTGCACTCTGTTCGCAGTGTCAAAATCTGTCTACAAATCAATTTTCTTTCAATCTAATAAAGTTGAAATTTTAGTTTATAGTTCACGTATCTTGGCTGCAATCTTGGAAATAGCGGCAATTTCAATATTTTTTTCGGCAAAGTTTCTTCCTCCCATCTTATTAAACATAATACAAATATGATCATTTCTGCAAAGCAGTTCCAGAGCTATTGAATCCTAAATTTTTTTTAACTTAAAACTCGCTTGTTCACGGCGGAAATTTTGAAATTTTTTTGTCGGTGCATGTATATCTTCTCATGGTTGGCCAAATTATTGCCTAGTATGAATGAATTCACAGCGTCAAAATGTACTTAGAAATCAATTTTTGGTGAAATCAAACAAAGTTATTTTTTCGTATTTTGGCGACATCTTATTAATTACGGACAATTTGAAAAAAAAAATTTCCATGCACCCTCCAGATATTGATCCAACATTGTACCAAATATGAATGATTGTTTGTCTTGGCATCATTGACAAATAAGTCAGACAAAAGATCCTATAATAATGAATAATAATACTAAAAGGGAAACGGACAAAAAAAAACAATATTTTGTCCCGAATTCGTCTTGGGCAACATAATTAGTAGTAAATTACGTTCAAAGGGTTTGAGAATATGTACAATAATCAAAATAGAAACTAAGAATTACTTGATTGAACTTTTTTCTTAATCAAATTAAAGACATCAACTGTCGATGTGCTATGATTATACTCATTTTCTTCTTTTTACATTGTTGGACATTCTTTTTGAAGTTTAGATTCTTGTACACATGATCTCACCTCTTAAAGCAGTAAATAACTTCTTTCCATTGTACGAGTATGACGAAGAACGGAGATGAACTACTTTACTTATCAAAGGACACATGCCTGCTATCGTTGGAGGCAGATTTATTCATAAATGTTAATTTTCAAAACATAGCGTTAATCAGAAACTTGCACCATGTAATCGTTTAATCCACAGAAAGTTTTGTACTTAATTCTGAATTAAAATAAATGCAACAATGAAAATTAATATAAATACCCGCATTCCTCTGTGTTCAGTTGATCTTTAATGCAATTAACGGAAAAGGGTAATATAATATACAATATAAATGTATCCATATTAAGGCGTTCATTTAAAATGTCAGAACCTCAACCGTTACATCTAAATAATTTCCTCATTGTATCAAAAAAAATGATCAGAGAACTTTAGACTTGTATGTATCTATTATACAATTTTGTACATTTGTTTGCTAGTATAGGAAGTCTCTTACATATATAAGGTACTTTTTGTGAACGTTAAACCATCAAGTCACATTATATACAGTTCCCTAGGCAGTAAAGCTGGGGATAAGTGAGCCACCAAATACCTCTATTCATGTGTTAAACTGTTCTCTAAAATTAGTATCCCATTAACTTTAAACCTCAACAAAATCATCTTTTTTTTCAAAATCCTGTCTATCTAGCAGCAAACTTTTGAAAGGTTTTTCCAGATTCTAGTCTATCCGATTTGAACTTCTGCTCAGTCTATCTTTCGTTTCATTAAACGTTTGTAAAAAACAATTAAGGTGTCTCAGTGGTATTATTCCGCCATTTTTGTCTAATAATTGTTCATTTAGGTTTCATTCATTAAGAAATTTAACAAAATAGTTATTTTAAATGAAAAGAAAGTTCAAATGTATTTAAAATTTATATTCCTAATCTTTTTATAACATTTTCGTTAGAAAAACGTGAGCTAAAACACATGAGCTTTAAATCTGTTGCTGGATTTACAGAACACAGAAATTATTCATGGGAGATAATTTCATAAAATATTTTAACAAAGATATCACTAGAGAAATTAACATTTTGCAATTTTTCTCTCTTATAACAACGGTGACATCTAATTTTTATTTTTCATATGTAAACGACATAATGATAATTAAATACATGCAAAGTATGAAAAAATTCTATAATAGATTTTTCAAACTATCCTCCCATATGATCATTTTCCTTATCATTTCTATGTAAAATCCTGAAATTTTCAATTTCAGATTTTGCGCTTCAATGCACGGTGACCCCCAAATTTTATTTTACATTTTGAACAATAATACAGTTATGTTTCTACACAGAAAATTTTACAAAATTCCATTATAGGAAATTAATACCCTGCAGACACCTTAAGAAAGCATGTTTAGGTGGTAAAAAAGATATCTTCAGCATACCGTTCTTGTGTATATCTATACTACGAGTAAATTGTTTGACATAGTTTGGTCTGCAGATATGTTGGCGTCTGTCGTGCACTTTTCTCGAGATGTTTTAAAATATCTTCGTTCCTTAGCGGGCGTGAGAAGCTGCTTCCCTGCATGTCAACATTTTAGCACTTTTACATCATTTTCTCAACAAATTTATAAAAACCATTTAAAACGTCAGCCTTCTGTCTCTGACGTACGTAAACCGTTCTTTGAACATCTGAGTCATTGAGATAATATCAACAACAAGGAGGTCTGTTCTTCTTTATGCTACAATTTTAGTGCACAACATGCGCCTTACTACAGTATGTTATTAAACTGTGCGTAGATACAAAACAACACCGAAAAGCTTAATATACACCGAAAAGCAGACAGTTGAGTCAAGATCCAGTCGAAAACAAAGCTATACACAAAAAGGGGGGTGATTACTTAGTTTTACGATACATCACATGTATTGATACCTTATAAACCTTTCAGAATTAAAAAAAAAGAATACACACGGATACGAAAATGATTCTGTTGAAGTTAAACTAATGCAAACAAATAAAGCTTAAAGTCCTCGCAAATGCATCGATACCACTAGCTGGAAAACTTGTCCTGTTATGTCAAACTGTGCAACTTAAAATTCAAACTTTGCTACTACAAATCCCGCTTTGTTGATAACGACCAAAGTTAATCCTGTCGATATGGAACGAATAAATTTAATAACCAGTGGCTCACCTGAGCCTGTATCTCTAACATGGCAACCATCAGTCAGTTGGGCAAAATTAAATGAAAATTACAAAGTTCGTCTCGTTATAGCACATTGCTGGACTGCTTTGCTGGAGACATCATGAGCGATGCAGATGACGAGCGATGTATCTAATTTCCTGACTTCTTAGTCAGTAAATACATTTCAGGTGATTCAAAGTATGGACACATCTGCCGTCTTTGAATGCCTATTTCAGATATCCCTTGAATAAATGGTTATCAATACTTGCTGGCTGACGGAAGATGTAACCTGTAATATCAGATAAGAAATAAAATTACAGGTTAATAAGAGGTAAATTACAGGTAAAAAACTCTCGCAGATGAAATGTGTTTTCTCGTGCAATTGAAAAATTATTTTCGTGCAACTGAAAGTCCGATTCGCGAAAATGAAATGCACCGGTTTTTGCAGTAAAAGCTGTTTGACGAAGTCGGCGTTGGTAAGAATGCTGAAAAGTCACGTGATTCTTTTTCTAATTTAAATACAATGAATATGCATTTAAAATGATCATAATTTCTCCATATCTTGAGAGGAGAGTATCTTTGAATGTATTTCCCATAGGGTCCAATGTTTAACTATGGTCCGCACTGGTGGTCGTCATGTTTGAGGTAGAATTCTGAAAAACCTTTTTTAGAGGGGACCACCTAGGGACTATTGTGACCAAATTTTGTTCCAACTGGCAAAGTAGTTTCAGAGGAGAAGATCAGGTTTTACTCATCAATATCAATTTGGATACCTGAATTTCATTGAAATCGGACAAAGTGGAATTTTTATGCCTTTATGGTGGCCATTTTGAAAATGGCAGTCAACAAACAATTTCCAACACCGGTTTTGAAGTCGCAACACCAATATCTATTTGGAAACCAAGTTTCATTGAAATCGGACAATGTGAAGTAATCCCGCCTTTTTGAAAATGGTGGTCAACGAACAATTTTCAGCTCCGGTTTTGAAGTCGCAACATCAATATCTATTTGGAAACCAAATTTCATTGCAATCAGACAATGTGGAATTTCCCGCCTTTTTGGGCGGCAATTTTGAAAATAGCAGTCAACGAATAATTTTCAACACCAATTTTGAAGTCAAACATTTGAAAGGGCAATAACACCTACAGGGGTTTCTGGATTTTCTTCAAAATTTCAGGGTGTGTAAAACTTAATATGCTGCACATATTTTCTATTTACACTTGACCATTATCTGTTACACTTTTTGAAATAAAAAATGCAAAAAAATTGAAAATTTTACGGAAAAGGTCAATAACTCAAACACTGGTCGTCAGATTTTCTTCAAGATTGGACAGTAGGTAGATCTGATCATATTGATCATTCTTATCCCATGTCAGATTTTTTATATCTGTGACATTTTTTGACTTATTTTTAGCAACGAAGGCCATGTTTTTTTACCTGCGGACTAAAAAACACAATTTTGAGAAACCATACCCTGTTGATGATCCATGCAAAGTTTGGTTTTATTTCACCCAGTGGTTATAGAGGAGAAGATTTTTTTAAAAAGTTTACGACGGACGATGGAGGGACGCAAAGTAATGGCAATAGTTCGCCCTGGCTATAGCCAGGTGAGCTAAAAAGCCAACAAGCAACCGAAGTCCTTTACTTTCAGATTTCAGTTTTCAGTACTTATCCTGCAATGGCGATTTTTACAGACGAATACGACCCTACGAGTATTTTTTATTCGTATTCGTAGGGTATGCTGGTAACCGGTCCACGATTTCGAACGTAGAAAATACAGGGCGACCGGTTTGAAAACCTCACTACTTTGACGTCACGGTGTAAATTCGCCTATGATTTCACGGATTTAACCAAAATGGCCGAAATTATTTACTTTCTACTTCGTCCGGCTTCGCTAGGAAAACGCATTTTTCAATAGGGTTTTTAATGATTGCAGGATAAAAACAATATACGCACATTGTCGGAAAATATAAAATTTATTTGTACTCGCTGCGAAAGAGGTGAGAAATGCTCGTTAAAACTTGCATTTCTACTTGTTTCTCAAACTTGTCAAATAAATTTTATATTTTCCGACAATGTGCATACATTGTATATACATGCTGTTCTTTCACTGAGCAATCCAAAATTCAAAGATAACCATCGTCTTATATACCAAAATGAATACAATTAAAGAGACCACTGCTACACCATCATCATCATACTTAGACTGAAACCTCTATATTGATAACTCTTAACGTCTGAAAACAAAACTTTACAACATGGGGGACGCTGTCTACTTTGCAATGGTGAATTTTCCGTTTTTGAGCAGTAATATTCCCATATTCCTGGCAAATGTCGTCTACAATTCACAACTTATTCGCTGTTGTGGTGGATGTAGATTGCTCAGTGATTTTGTCAACTGATACACCAAGGCTATGTTCAATCACTGTTGCAATTGTCACTACAGATGTTACAATGATTCTATTCAAAAATAGGAATAGAAATGTTTGAGTAGATCCAGAGATAATTAGCAATATGACAAACATCGATTGGGTGTTTGGAACCGATAATGCTATCTCTTTCCATGCACCTGATGATACCTACAATTTTTATAGGCTCAATTTGCTAGTGCTTTGATTTTGTGGCGTTCTTGTTCATTTTGTAGACACTGTACATCATAAGAAGCGCATCACTTGTTTCGTGCCACTCAGCATCTGATATATTTACACTTTATTAATTATTTATATATTTTTATAAAATTCCAAGGATAGAGAACAAACAGGCCAATTTTTATTTAAATAAATTGACAATGAAGCAACAGCAACAATTTGTATAGAAAATGTACTTAGAAAAAAGTTACAGAACTGCTTTCGTTATAATGACCTTGTTGTAAAGTTTATTGTACCGAGTTGCTAAAACAGTGATTCTTGTCCATGTCTTAAAGTTAGCAGCAACAAGGGTTAAAAGTCGTTTATGTGATTTATGTCGTTTTTGCATTTTTGAGAAATTGAAATTTAGCATTCAAAAATCTTCCAGTTTTCATAATTTTTTTATCACATAACCAATAGGTATTAATTTCAACATATTACGACAAAAAATTAAGTGATATTTGCTTTTGAATTTTAAGGTACATAGAAATACTCGTTAGTGGTTTGTATATTTTGATATTCAGTATACTTTTTTTTTTGTCTTTGTCATGTTGTTTAAGTTTCTGATAAATCTGAATTGCGGTGTTTTTTGTTTTTGTTTTTTGTTGTTTTTTTTTTTTGTTGTTTTTTTTTGTTTTTGTTTTGTTTTTTTTGTTTGTTTGTTTGTTTTGTTTTTTTTGAGGGGGGNATGTTTTCACATGTCTGACTGTAGAATCTTTATTTATATTCGCATTGTGATGGTGTTTGTGTCACTTAAAATTTCACAACTTAAGTTTGTCAAATTTCCCTGTTTTCCCTTTTCATTATTCGTTTGCCGAAGTATTTGAGCAAAGGAAAAAAACCGCTCCCAATTAGAATGTTTTAGCTGTAACATGAGAGAAAATTTTCTCTTTAGTTATGTTTTTATACGACCGGAAAACAAATTTGCGATCACATAATGGAATGGCACTGGCTTGCACGTTTTTGAACAGCATACTTTTGGATCTAGTGGGCATCTCATTATTGAATCTAAGTAAAATGGTCCACGGCACACGTGTACGGTGGAATAGAATATCGGATTCTTGGCCGCACCCGTGAAAGGAAACAAGGACAAAAAGGGGTTTACTTGGATGTTTTCACATGTCTGACTGTAGAATCTTTATTTATATTCGCATTGTGATGGTGTTTGTGTCACTTAAAATTTCACAACTTAAGTTTGTCGTCCAATTGGAGGTAGGGTTCATATTTTTGGCATTGCATTACATATACATGATTTTTGTAACAGATTTTAAGTAACAGCATTAAGTATGTCCACAGTCATTTTATGTCATTTTTTTTCATTATACCTATGTTCAATGTGCTGCGGTCGTATCATTGTGCGCTTTTTGTTGCCCTAGATTGTTTAGTGTGTTTGCCGTAAATGTTTTTGTACCAATACATGTAGAGTATTAAACATTTGATTAACAGCTTACTCATTTTGAAATGCTGATTTTGCTAATATTGATACTTGACATAAACAGGAAATAAACACAAATGATAGAACATATATTACAGAAAAAACGCCAGTCTTTACGATGAGTGCGACATCATTATAATTTTCCATTTGCACAATTATCTAAGTGTTAGTTGAAAGGAATCTTTCCGGATTTGTTGTTTATGCACCAGAATTATTTTGCAGCAACTATTCTTTTTAATTTAAAATTAAAATCTATGTTTAAAACAAATTCTTATTCGTTGTTGACGTGCTTTGCCCACATACAAATAGTTAAAATTTTCCTTAGTGCATACACCACAATTGGAATCACAACATACAGATAAATACCAAAGATATTGTCATGCATATACAATTTTTTTCAGGTATTGTTTCGGTTTTGGTGGTCCTCCTCTACAGATGATCGATTCACATTTTGTCAAACTTTTTTATATGGAATTTATATACTAGTATTAGATTTGACAATACTGAATGCACTTGCATGGAAGAACCATGTGTTGTAACAAAGTGGATAATTTCATCCTTTTAGTAACGTACTGAATGTTTGTTTAACTAGTGTTTTTTTCTTTATTTTATCTAAAAAACGTATGCTTATATTCTCGACATATTATAATTAACAATGAAAGGATATTGAGTAAATTCACATGAGACAAAGTATCTACAAATACATGATTAAACCAAGCAATAGAGCAACTTCATCTAGAAGTGACCATGAGGCATGAACATTACTACGTAATATTTGTCACATATTAACTAACAGTTATATTCTATTCATTTGTACTTTTGCGTTTTTAGGCGACTACAGCGGTAAAACTACTTATAAAAAGCAATGAAAAGATATGGGGTAAATGCAAATGAGACAAAATCTTAAAAAGAAATTGTTTATAGTACTAATTCAGTCATCATAAAGTTAAATACATGAAGCAAACATCTACAAATCATAATTTAAGCTATATATGTTGATACATAAGTAATTTTGTTTTACATTGATATTATACATATGTGCTCTCACATCTTTTCATGAATTTTAATTATATCTAATATTTCTGTGAATTGTAAATCATTTCCAAATTTCAGCAAGATGGTTCTAAATGTTTCATTGATGGATATAATTTTGTCATCTGGTTTTAACATTGTTTGCCTTTGTTTATGTCCCTTTTCGGCTAGTGCGACTAACTGCATGTAGTCATAAGCGAACATTTTTGAAAGTACCATATTTGCTTTGCTTTGTTTGGATTTTATCAAATTGACAAGAATATCAAATATTTCACTCCTACCTAAATATGCGGCAAAATGCAATGGCGTGTGTCCATTCGAATTCTTTTCCTGCACATTGAAACAGATGTTAGATCCTTTCAGAGCTTTCAGAATTTTCCGTTCACATTCTGAATTCCAAATAATGAAGTAATGTAGTAAAGTGTTCCGTGATTCGTCCACCATCAATGCCAAAAACGTCAAGTCCATGTCATGTTCTATTACATCAGTCAAAATATGGTCACTTAATCTGGCATTATTTGTACTTTTTAAACATATATACATCCAGCATAATGACAAGTCATTGACCTCTGCTATTTGAATGATAAATGTGTCAGGTAGAACTACAAATTCTACAAAGAATTTAAAAAATAATTGGCATTGGTTTATGTTTTTCAGTTTGTGTTTTCCCAGTTTATTTTCAACATCTCTAATTAAATCAACATCACCACAAATAGTTATATATTTTGCTAGGTGTCTTCCTACTGTCTGTGCTTCACTTTCGCCCCTCAGAAGTTCCTCAAATAACCGAGATCCTAAACATTTAAATAAATCCGTACTTTCGTTATCAATGAAAAGTACGGCCTCTCCATGTAACGGTTTATAATTACCCGGCCTTATTACTTGCAATATGTGATCCAGCCGACATTTTTGAATTACTATATCGGGTTTTATTCTTCCAAAAGAAATCAAAACAGCTTGGGATATTCCACTATGACGAAAACATATTTTTGTATTTTCATTCACGTTAAAATATGTAACCGATAATGATCCCAGTGCATCATCAATAAATTTCTGAACAATTTGAATCTCATAGCCAAATACGGATGAATAAATATCTTTAAATGTATTCAAGTCTAAAGCCTTGAAATCAACATTATTTTCTCTGGCTAACAAAAGATATACCAACAAACAATATTGGTAAGCACTTTCAATGTTACTTTGTCCACGTTTCATAAGTTTTGAAACATCCTCTACAACCGATAAAGGCGGCTTTGTAAAGTATTCAGCACCTAGTCTAATATGATCCATATTAGTACAAAACGTTGCACAAGTCCCTGGAAAGCCTAATAAAGATTCCGTGCTGGCTATATCTGAAATTGTTGCACTATTTATTTCTCTACAAACTTCCTCTTTGAATTCTGGTTTTTTCCCTACAGTTTTTATTTTATTTTTAGAAAGATAAGAATTTAAAATTTGTTCCTTATCTTCTTTACTATAAACCCCTGTTTTATCAAGATCGAATAAAATAGCAGCTTCAGTGATTTTCTCAGTCATGAGACTTGAATGATCAAATCTGGAATCTGTAAAGATGAATTTTACGTCATAACGGCATTCCAGGATTTTCAAAACTTGATTTTGGCATTTACGTAAAGTGTCTGTCTTTCTTACGGATGTCCAAATGTTGTCTATCATGATGAAATATCGCTCATTTGAATATAACTTTTTACGTGTGAATTTCTCTATGTTACTGGTGTTATATAATAAACATTCATAGCCTAGGTTAAGATATTCAGCAGCTAAATTTAATGCCACAGTGGTCTTGCCAGAACCTTGTCTCCCTTTCAATATCAAAATGGAATGTTGTTCTACAATACACTTTAATGATGTGTAAAATGAAGGCTTTAAAAATAGTTTATTCTGTTGTGTTCTACGTATCTCCGCCTCAGTGATATCTGAAAATATAGGAATATAACAGTCAGGGAATCGAAAGGAATAAACAATATGAGAAAGAGTATGAATAACCTAAACTGTCTCGAAAAGATGATAAAATCAGCGTCTTAAATAGCCTTGCACACTTCTGATACCCCTCAATTGATAAAATAATCTAAGAACGGCACAAGATACGCAGTATTGACAACAATCTATGTCTTGAGACATGGACAAAAACGAAAACAGAAAAAATAACACGAGAAGCAAAAACAAAAAAATCACAATCTTCAACACTAAGAGACTTTCAATGTTAAATTCAATTACAACGGAGAGTGACACCAGGTGCCTGCCAAGTACAGAAGAAATTAAAATTGTCAGTGAGTCAATCCAAGGTAAAGTCAAAATCGGTAAATCTACTTAAAATTGTCAATTTTTATTTGAGACACTGATACGTTATACATGTATTTTGCAATTATGCTATGGTGAAGGGTTTAGAATTTCTTGAAGGGTGAATGTAACAAAGCGTGAACAAATCCCTTACTTAGCAGTAAGTGATTTTAATGCTGCTGATGAGAGGTTACTCCTTGAAACACGTGTACAGCATAACGAAATTTACTGTTATTTACAGCAACTTCGGTATTTTTGAAGTTTTGCAGCTTTTGGGGCAGTGTTTTTGCCTTTTTTCTCTGTAAAAACATAAATTGTGCGCAGTAACGAATCATACTGTCCTTACGCTAGTGAGGTATTATATTGCTGTCAAGAAAGGGTACGTTCAGTATTTGGAAGTTAAAATCATCAGGTTAAACATTTACATGTAGCGTAGATTTCAGAGTCCATCTTCCTCAATATACAGCAAAGATCTAGGTACGAAGTCGAAGAGGTTGTATAAACAGTTTGTTCTATTTCAATCTCACTGGGATAGATCTGATGTAAATATTCCTTTGATTGACCAAAATGCTTACATTCGTAATAGATATATAGGTTTTAACATTAGACAAATTCAAGATATAATCGATTATTAAGTAAATTCAATGTGGATGGGGCTATTTTATTTCTTGATTTTTCAAAAGCTTTCGACTCTTTAGAATGGGAATTCATGTATAAATCTTTAATTAAATTTGGATTTCAAAATTCGATTATAAGTTGGATAAAAACACTGTATAAGGATATAAAAGGATGTATACTAAATAACGGATGGATTTCAAGTCCCTTTAACATACAACGCGGGATCCGACAAGGGTGTCCAGCAAGTTTTATACTTTTCATTATTGCTGTAGAAATACTAGCATGTATACTTAGACAAGATACAAATATAAAGGGAATTCAAATAAAAGTTGACGGGAAAACACATAGTCTGAAAATAAGCCAGTTAGCAGATGACACTTCTGTCTTTGTTAGTACAAAACAAGAAATCTGTAGTGCACTTAATTTATAGAAATATTTGGTTCATTATCTGGTCTGAAATTAAATAGGAATAAAACAGAGGGCATGTGGTTAGGGAGGTTAAAACATTGCAAAGAGAAGATAGGGAATATAAAATGGACCCAAGAGCCAATAAAATGCTTGGGGTATATTTTGGTCACGATAAGGAAAAGTGTAAGAGATTGAATTTAGAAAAATATTATCTGAAATCTGAGAAATTAGTAAATGATTGGAACAAAAGATATCTTACTATGATTGGAAGAATTACAGTAGTAAAGTCATTGATTTTGCCAAATATTACTTATGTAGCTTCAGATACCGACATTGACAGTACCTATTTATCTAAGTTTAAAACACTTATTTATAAATTCATTTGGAACAAAAAACAGGAAAAAGTTAAACGAATACACTTTGTTTGGATTATGAAAAGGGGGTTTGAAAATGATTGATATTGATAATTATATTGATGCAATTAGAATCGGCTGGGTTAAAAAATTAATTTACAGAAATGACTGTAATGCAAATTGGAAAATAATACCAAAATACTACTTTGATAAATTTGGGTCTAATTTCATAATTTTTAATATGAATTTTGATAATTTAAATCTTATTAAAGGCATTAAGGATGTACTACCAGATTTTTATTTACAAATCGTTAAAGCATGAATAAAGGCAAACCAAAATGACAAATCAGAACCAACAAAAATGAAAGATATCAGGCAACAAATAATTTGGGGGGAATAAATTCATTAAGTTCGGGGGGAAATCTTTGATCTATCCAAATTGGATCAAAGACAATATAGTTTTTGTTAATGATCTAATCGACAATCAAGGTAGAATTTCCCAGGTTTACTTTCAACTTTGTCAAACTGGTTTTCGGAATATTCAAAATTGATTAAAGCAATTCCAGTGAAATGGGTTTCTGTTTTAAAACAAGAGGAATCTTTCAAAAGCGCAGTGCAAACAACCACAAAATTATATTTGGAAAATATCCAAAAACAATTTTTGATTTTGAGAAGATGTCTTCAAAAGAAATTTACAATATATTGAGGTTAAAAGTATATGAGAAACCATTAGGATTTTCAAAATGGCAAACTCGGTTACAAATTGAAGATTTGTCTTTAAAATTAAAGTATACTTTGCATTTTATATTTACTATCTTGTGGACAAATAAACTGAAACTCTTTCGATGGAAACTTCTACATTTTATTTTACCCTGTAAATACCTTTTAGAAAAATGGAAAGTCACCGACAATAATGAATGCAATATATGTAATGTAACAGAAGATTACGAACACTTTTTTATTACTTGCACCTATTATAAATTATTCTGGGAAAAAATCAAAGACATTCTAAATAAATGTAAGATCGGATTACACGTAATTGATATGATATAGAAAATATGATGGACTAAATCTCTTTTTAACTGTTGTATTATTTGAAATTTATAAATGCCATTATATTTTAGACTTAAAAACAAAGAATATTAAAGTTTTCGATTTGTTTCAGAAAGAATTTGAAGAACAATTGTATACATGTCCCGATAAAAAATATTGGATGACCCTTTTATTAAGGATCTACGAAAAATATTAATTTCAAACTAAAGCGAATAGAGAGGGGAGCGAGGCGTCCCTTAAGGACCAAGGACACCCGGACAACTTGAATAGCTGTTGTCTCGGTGCCCTTGGACTTTGGGGACGACGGCTCTTATCTTTTTTCTTATCTTTATTTATCAAAAATATTTAAAGTATAACTCATTTCAGTGAATAAATATGAGATGTTGTATTGTTAAATTAATGTTTCAATTATAAGTTTTTGCTTTTACCACGAACAAAAATATGGTAAATGTTATTAACATGTCTTCTTCATATACCAAATCCCCTGGTTTGGTTATGTGACTAATAATTCAGGGAAAAGCCTTAGTGGGATTGTTGTACCACAAAGGACATTTGTTAACAACAAGTTGTTGATTAAAGTCTTGAAATTCTAAAAAAAAAATATTCCTTTGATTGTGAGGACAATGTACAATATCTATGCAGCGGTAGTCGAAATTAAGGGACGCTTTGTTTTCTCAATGTTAGCTCTTGTAAAGACTTGGCCTCATACGAGTAAATGAAAGGGTCAGCTAAAATCGTTGATATGCGACTCGAGCAATAGAAACAAACAAATGCATTTTCCTAATGACTTAATACCGAAGTTGCTGTAAATTTAAATTCTGCATATGCGCATTTCGACAACTTATGTCTCATCAGTGCAGATAAAATCTAAACGTTTGGAAGACCATAAACTCAAAGATGAATTATGTCATTTTAGTGCAGATTTAACCCAAACGTATGAAAATGTTTTCAAATAATCGGTTGTCGGACCGACACCTCAGTAAATGACAACTGGGCTGCTGATACTCTTCGACAATAACAGTCCACCCATAGAGTATCGAGCTAGTGGTGATGGATAAAAAGTACAAAATCAACAAATCAGGTACCAATACTAAAAAAACTAAGATCGGACTATAACAAAGAGAGAATTATTGTTCGTTCTTAAGGTAACAATTTAACACATCTGGCACCATAGAAGTATACGCATGAGTCACAATATCATGCTTGAATACATATTAGAAGTAAAGAAATGTAAAGAGTCTAATTATCAATAAGACTGCTTTTTAATGATCAATTCACACGGGACCAAAAAAACGACTATCACACTTGTAAAACGGAGAAACGGAGAAGTATTTAAGGTCAATTGATCCTAAACCATAATGTCAACAAATTTTACCTTTGTCGCTTTGTTGAAGACAATAGCCAATAAAACCTGAAAATATGAATAAAAATGTATCACAAGAATTTAAATATCTCTGGTATTATGCATTAAATGAGAGCGAGAAGGACATTTTGTTCATAATCTTTTCTGTAAAACAGCTTATTTCACAATGTATGCTCGTGTATCTCGTTGTTTTGTTATTGACCTTGAGAACTGTTTCGCAACACATATTTTGTTTAATTTCGCAATGCCAACTTTAAATATATAATATATAATTTTTTTGTGATGATGTAACTGATGAGTAGAGTGATTTAGATATTGACGTTGTATGCGACTTGATTCAACACTTACCTCCTTCATTTATCAAGCATATCTAAAACTTAAACCCTTATATGTTTATTTCCTAATGACATCCAAGTCCCAAGCTGCAAAAATACATTTTGTGGTACGAAGCGTATGTAGATCCAATGTTAAGGTGTCAATGTAACTCAGCATCAGTATCATCAGAAGATACGGCTTCAATATTTCGTGTTGTCTTGAAACAGACCTTTGATTAACAATTTTGAAAAAAAATTCCCAAGGCACATATCTTTGGTACAATTGTGACTTAAGATGATTTAAGCCATTAAATTGTCTTGCGGTATGGAGGGGCTATAACCACCTTAATTTCATATTTGTTTCATTTTGAAGAATTCAGCTGTACTGTGAAAATATGAATCTTTAAAAAGCTTACCGAAAAAGAGTGTCAGAATTATTACCATAAAAACCAGCAACCCTGAAACACCTGTATGTGAAATGTCTGGAAAATAAAAAACAAATTCTCTTTAATCAGGTGTTCTGCATTATAAACACATCGGTTACTAATTCGAAAAAAGACGATAGTACAACAAGGACAAATACAGCCATTTTTTGTTTTACATTGCATTGACGACAGGGTTAAAAGTAAGTGAGAACCGAACCGTCAGTCTAAAACGAACAATACAAGGACAATGGCAACGTCGGAAAAACAAAGACACAACATAAGCACGGTACAGAAAAGAAAATGAAGACACACACATATACAAAAATGAACGACACGGACATCATGCTTTCTCTAAATAGAAAAATATCTTATTATCACGGTAATACAATCGATTATTAACCCATATGAATGAATTATAAAAAATGAAACGTTAAATTGACATGATACAACAGTGACGGATTTAGGGGGGCCGGGTGCCCCCCCCCCCCCCCGTTGAAAATATTTAAAGTTCCTAAGGGTTTTTCTGAAAATTGGGTTCTGCCCACCCCCACCCCTTTTTTTAAATTACGGGTTGGGTCCCCACTTAGAAGAAAGACTTGATCCGCCACTGTACAAGGATTTTATCACACATATAATTTAGTCAATACTGATAGAAAGTCTAGAATTGAAACATGCTCTTAGTATAAAGTTTAGAAAGTGTTTATCTACATTAAAATTAATTCTCTTTCATCAACTTACGACAAAATTCATAAGGAGTGTTTACAAAACTAAATTTTGAATACCAAGACAAAAAAAATGTCGTACAGCCTGATGTTTCCTTTCATATTTGGAAAATTGTAATTTTGGTCCCTTTGACCCCTTATACCCCAGAAATGGTAAGAAATAAGCAAATTTGGACATTAAACTGAAAGTTTGCAACAAGAGGAATTCAAAAAAAAAAAATCCCAGCGAAATCAGATGAGAAATAAAGATTTCACATATTTCGGAAAATTGCAACTTTGACCCCTTTTACCCCTTACAGCTCGGAAACCGTAAGAAATACGAGAAAACCATTGCATCACTACTAAGAGCTTATTTGAAGAGGAATCTAAAGAAAAAATCCCATTGAAATCTGATGAAAAATAAAAATTTCAGGTTATCTGCACATTTGCAATTTTGGCACTGTTTGGCTCCTTTTTGCTACAAAATTAAACAAGCTATCAAAATTTTGATAGTTAAGCGCTATGTTGATTTTTCTTAAGGAATCTACTGAAAAAAAACTGCATCAAAATCGACCTAAAATAAAAAGGAATATAAAATTTTTGAGAATCGCCGCTTTTGGGCCCATTCATCTCATGAACCGTACATGCCACGTGAAATCCGTTGACACACTACTGATTGGAAATTTCCTCAGGAGCACAATGAAAGAAACGTCGTCAAAATCTGATAAATATTAAAAATTCTAGGGCCAAATATGTGAAAACTCCAAATTTTGCCTTTTTTCCTTTTTTTTTAAAACGGGAGGGCCACATAATCAAAAACCATTGACAGCCTTCCTTCAGTGCAAAGGAACATTGGGTTCAAACTTCATAAAAAAGTGATCTACTGGAACTTAAGATATTGACCCAAACGAAAGTGTATAAAAAAGATTACACGAAAGATAACGACGACGACAACAACGAGAGCACCATATCATTATACGACCTCAATTTTTTTTTTGCGATCGTATAACAAAAAAAGCCCTAACATGAGTACGGCACAGAAAAGTTAAATGAAGACACACACACACAAAAATGAACAACACACACCCAATAAAAATCCATTGATGAGATCAGTTGCACCTGTCGAGTAAGCCTATCCTGCTTTGTAGCAAACACCCGGCGATTAAATTGAAACTTTTGAAATACCTATACAAAGTTCGGATCATTACGCCTTACAATTTTTCCGGTGGTTTTGCATCTATTTTGTCTGTTTGAACCATGAATTTCGGCTCCTATTTGGTTATTACCCTCATCTTTTTATATATTTTTTCACATTATCTTACTATTTTATAAACTTATATTGTTGATTTTTTGTTTTTATTTTTTTATGAGATCATGTTTATACGTTGCCAAAATCATCCTATTTAATTGTCTTCTTTGTAGAGATTTTGTCTCAAAGGCATTACTTCATTCCTTTCATTTGCTTATAATCTTTCATATGTTATTAAAGCTTTGTTTACTTCTGGTATTTGTGTTATTGAGCGGTTAGTTTCCATCAGATAAAATACTTCACAACATCCTTGAAAAGGTTTTAAAAAATCAAGGAAGTGTGTGAAAAAATGGAAAGTTTATTTCTCGTCCAGAATAAGGCTTCCATATGGTTGTCTTCGTACAGATACCAGATATTGTTTTTTCATTGATCATGGCTATAAACAGATGAATAATGAATCAAGTGTAGAATTGTATTGTGAATCAATGGAACACCTATCTTATTTTAATGAAACACAAAAAGGAAACTTTATCATACCTTGACGAATGATGGTGGACTTTTCATCTGAAGGGATGTTTTTTCTTGTATTTCCATGTCGTTGACTCGTTAATGTTTCACCGTACCTAGATATAATATAAAAAAGAATACCAAAGGAACAGAACACACGAAGATAACATAAATTAGGGTCCAGGAACAAGGCAAAAACGACAACCCTAGAAAACATCAAACACACGACAGGCTCACAAATTATAAAACAATGTTAAAAATAGAACGCATTTTTACATTTTATCTCCCATCACTATCTATCTGTGTATTCACAACTAGGATATAATCAAATAAGAGCTTCTCCTGAATAAAATTCCAGCACCTTATCACAATTTCTAGTTTTGAGTACATACATAACACAATACTGAAGTTACTGAAAATTACTTTCTACATAAGGCCATTTCGATAATAAATTTCCAAATGAATACCGAAACAAGAGCCAAAAATCGAATAACCAGAATACATGGCAATATAAGGATTACATACAGACAGAGAACGTAAATAACAAAGACGAAACAAACAGTACATAAAACAACCACAAAAATAAGGCACTAACAGTGTGATAACTTATATCTCATCACTGCAGATAAAATCAAAACATTGAAAATCCAGAAATCGAAAGGTGTACAAGGGCTGATGGAGAACAATAGGATCTAAAAAGAAAGCCAAACTCAGCTAAGGACAGAGCTGCTTAGTTTTAAACAAAATTTTCTAATTAAGATATTTTATATTTCCAAAAATCGGTTTTCTTGCCAGTACCGAAGTATTGGACCTCCTGGCTAGTGAGAACCTTCGGGGACTAACAGTCAACCAGCAGTGGCATCGACCCAGTTGTAATAAATAACACAATATCGAAGTAACTGAAAAATGTACTCTCTGCATTTGTACATTTCGACAACTTATGTTTCATCAGTGAATATAAAACCAATGATTTAATTCGTGAAATCGAAATGTGTACAAGGTCTGATGGAGACCAATAATCAAAAAGGATCTACATAGAATGCCAAACTTAGCTAAGGACAGAACTTAGCTTGATGGAAATTCTCTTTAGTTTTAAACAATTTTTTTTTAATTTAGATATTGAATTTTTCCAAAAATCGGTTTTCTGCCCAGCATCGAATAACTGGCTTACTTGGCTGGAAAATACTCTCTCGGGGACGAACAACCTGCAGGCAGTGGCGTCGACCCGGCCGTAATAAATAACACAATGCCGAAGTTACTGGAAATTTACTTTCTGTATATAGCCATTTCGACAACTTATATCTCATCAGTGCAGATAAAATCAAATCATTGGAAATCCAGAAATCGACAGATGTACAAGAGCTGATGGAGAACAAATAATTAAAAGTATCTAAATAGAAAGCAAACTTCAGTTATGGGCTTCGCATGAGGGAAATACTCCTTAGTTTTAAACAAATTTTCTAATTAAGACAGTGTATATTTCCAAAAAATCGGTTTTCGGGCCAGCACCGAAATCTTGGACTTCTGGGCTGGTAAGTATTCTCGGGAACTAACAGCCCACAAGCAGTGGCATCGAATCAGCCGTAATAAATAACTGATACCGAAGTTTCTAAAAAATTACTTTCTGTATGAAGCAATTTTGACAACTTATGTCTCATCAGTGCAGATAAAATCAAATCATTGGATATCCAGAAATCGGTTTTCTGGCCAGCACCGAAGTATTGGACTACTGGGCTGGTGAGAACCCTCGGGGACTAACAGTCCACCAGCAGTGGCATCGACCCAGTTGTTATAAATAACACAATACCGAAGTAACTGAAAATTTACTTTCTGCATCTGGGCATTTCGACAACTTTTGTTTCATCAATGCATATAAAATCAAATGATTGGAAATCCAGAAATTGAAAGATGTACAAGGGCTGATTGCGAACAAATAATCAAAAGTATCTAAATAGAAAGCCAAACTCAGCTAAGAAAAGAGCTTTGCATGAGGGAGATATTCCTTAGATTTAAACAAAGTTTTCTAATTTAGATATTGTATATTTAAAAAAATTCGTTTTCGAGCCAGCACCGAAATACTGGACTACTGGGCTGGTGAGAACCCTCATGAACTAACAATCCACCAGCAGTGGCATTGACCCAGTGGTAAGAAATAACATAATACCGAAAATTTACTCTCTGCATTTGACCATTTCGACAACTTATGTCTCACCAGTGCAGATAAAATCAAAACAAATTAAACGGATGTGGCTTTCAATTAAACGACGTTATAATAAAAATAGTAACGCCCGGTTCGTTAGCAGCTTCGTTGGGACAGACGGAGAGATGAGGAACTTTCCTCAAAATGTTGATCATGAAATAAAATAGAAGTAAGTTTCTAGTGTTCTTTTTCGTGTTTTTCCATCCACTTTTTCCTGCTCATATATCTCAATTTTTTTGTGGACTGTTAGTCCCCGAGGGTATTCACCAGCCCAGTAGTCAGTACTTCGGTGCTGACCCGAAAGCCGATTCTATTTGAAACCTTACAATATCAAACAATTTTGTAAATTTTGTTGAAATCTAAGGAGTATCTCCCTCATGCAAAGCTCTGTCCTTAGCTGATTTTGGCTTTAAATTTAGATCATATTGGTTATTTGTTCTCTATCAGTTTTTAACCATCTTTGAGTTCATGGTCTTCCAAACATTTAAATTTTATCTGCACTGAAGAGACATAAGTTGTCGAAATGCGCATATGCAGAATTTAAATTCACAGTAACTTCGGTATTTAGTTATTTTGGAATAAGCCTCGAGTATAAAATAGGTTAATTTTTCATGCTAGAATAAAATACGAAAATAACAGTACATTTAGCTTCTGCATATGGTTATTTCACATATGGAGTGTATATTTCACAATTAATTCGTTACTGTGCAGTTCATACAGTGACTTTGTGGAAAGAGCAAAAGCACTGCCACAAAAACTGCTGAGTCTGGGATATGTTCAGGAGTTGCTAAGTTCATCCCTTCAGAAATTGTATGGCCGTCACCACGACATCATAGATAGATATAAAATGTCAGTGTCGCAAATAAAAAATGAAATTTTCAGATAGATTCACGTCCTCTCGGATTTGACATTACCGGTTTTGACTTTACCCTGGATTGACCCAATGACTTTGTGACGGATGCTGTATACAGAGCAGGACAAACTAACCCTTACGGAGCACCTGATGTCACTCTGTTTTTGAGAGTTCACACTGTTAGTGCTTTAGTTTTTTGTGTTGTATGTGTAGTGTTCGTGTGTTTTGTGGGCATGTAGTGTCTTTGGTCTTCCGTCTTTTGGTGTTCTTGCTTTTGCCTTGTCTCTGGACTTTGATTTATATAATCTTGTTTTTTGTTCCTTCGGTATTCTACTGTCGTTGTTTTCAACAGCTTTTTTCCTTTGAGTGTTGATCATATCAAAAGAACATGAAGACCATTTACCGGAATGTGTAGTATTGATAGGAAAAAGCCAATAGTGTCTAAAGGAAAAGCTTAAATCAGAGAGAGATATAGAATCCACAATCGCATCGAGTGAGAAACGACATTTCTACACTAGAGATAGTTAAATTTTCAAATATTTTAAACGCGAGGCTTGCCGAGCGTTTAAAATATGAAAATTTAACTATCGAGAGTGTAGAAATGTTGTTTCTCACGAGATACGGTTGTGGATTTTATTTCTCTAATGATTTCAAGGAGATTTTAGACAAAAACGTGACCCCCCCTTTTCTGATGATCCGAAATAAATGTGTTGTTTGGAAGTGACGTCATCAGGCATGGTCGCCTTTTTTCATGACGTCACAATGGTAAAGTTGGAAAACGGCAAAAAACGACAAACATATTTGACGTCATAATTGAATTTCATCCAATCACTTGCCGAGAACAACATTCTCTCTAGAGAGGAGAAACATATTTCTCCAACCGCTCAGGAAACGTGAAAACAGGACAGAAATTAGAGAAAAACTCCTTATCTTATACAAAATTTACTAAAATTTACATAATACACATTTGGAAGAGGAAAAACCATTTCCACCAAACGTTTTATTGCAAGTTGAATACGGCGTTCGTTGGATTTGCATGTTTTATTCTTCGCTGGAGTTCGGGAATAACTATTTGGAAGAACAATTCAAAGCGGTGTTAAAATGACACGGAAATTCAGGGACCATGTTTAATTTCTGAATTTTGCATTTTTAAAACTTTCATATTACTAACAACGAAACGAAAACGAAAACAGAACCATAATGATAAACAGAACATTAATGTAATATACTGACTACTGATGTTGTATGACGGGACATCAATCCATCTGTACGTTTACATACATAATCTGAAGTATATGTTTGTCTTATACTGACTATTGATGTTGTATGACGGGACAAGATATCAATCCATCTGTACCTTTACATACATAATCTGAAGTACAAGTTTGTCTTATACTGACTACTGATGTTGTATGACGGGACAAGATATCAATCCATCTGTACCTTTACATACATAATCTGAAGTATATGTTTGTCTTATACTCACCATAAATGTTGTATGACGGGACAAGATATCAATCCATCTGTACCTTTACATACATAATCTGAAGTATATGTTTGTCTTATACTTACCATTGATGTTGTATGACGGGATAAGATATCAATCCACCTATACCTTTACATACATAATCTGAAGTATATGTTTGTTTTATACTCATCATTGATGTTGTATGACGGGACAAGATATAAATCCATCTGTACCTTTACATACATAATCTGAAGTATATGTTTGTCTTATACTCACCATTGATGTTGTATGACGGGACAAGATATCAATCCATCTGTACCTTTACATTCATAATCTTAAGTATATGTTTGTCTTATACTGACTACTGATGTTGTATGACGGGACAAGATATCAATCCATCTGTACCTTTACATACATAATCTGAAGTANCTTACAATATCTAAATTTTTGTAAATTTTGTTGAAAACTAAGGAGTATCTCCCTCGTGCAAAGCTCTGTCCTTAGCTGATTTTGGCTGTACATTTAGATCATATTTGGTTTTTTGTTCTCTATCAGTTTTTAATCATCTTTGAGCTTATGGTCTTCCAAACGTTTAGATTTTATCTGCACTGAAGAGACATAAATTGTCGAAATGCGCATATGCAGAAAGTAAATTCACAGTAATTTCGGTATTAAGTTGTTTGTCTTATACTCACCATTGATGTGGGTATGACGGGACACGATATCAATCCATCTGTACCTTTACATAAATAATCTGAAGTATATGTTTGTCTTATACTCACCATTGATGTTGTATGACGGGACACGATATCGATCCACCTCTACCTTTACATACATAATCTGAAGTATATGTTTGTCTTATACTCACCTTTGATGTTGTATGACGGGACATCAATCCATCTGTACCTTTACATACATAATCTGAAGTATATGTTTGTCTTATACTCACCATTGATGTTGTATGACGGGACAAGATATCAATCCATCTGTACCTTTACATACATAATCTGAAGTATATGTTTGTCTTATA
>MJUU01047326.1:0-14280 GCA_002080025.1 Modiolus philippinarum | reverse complement strand
GGGGGGGTCAAAATTCCATAGTTGACTAAATCACAATTTTCAGATGGGGGTGCAAAATTCCATGATAGGGGGTCAGAATACCATAGCAGCATAGAATTAATATCTTAACATACAAGTAACATGCTTTGATGGGGGAGGGGGTCAAAATCCCATGGTAGGGGGTCAAAATACCATGGTTGACAAAATGTCACAGTTTTCAGATTGAGTGCAAAATTCCATGATAGGAGGTCAGAATACCATGGCAGCATAGAGAAATTAATATCTGAACATACAAGTTACATGTTTTGATAGGGGGTTCAAAATCCCATGGTAGGAGGTCAAAATCCCATGGCAGCATAGAGAAATTAATATCTTAACATACAATGTACATGTTTTGATAGGGGGTTCAAAATCCCATGGTAGGAGGTCAAAATCCCATGGTTGACGAAACGTCACAGTTTTCATATGGGGGTGCAAAATTCCATGATAGGGGGTCAGAATACCATTGCAGCATAGAGAATTAATATTTAAACATACAAGTTACATGTTTTGATGGGGGGTCAAAATCCCATGGTAGGAGGGTCAAAATCCCATGGTTGACGAAACATCACAGTTTTCAGTTGGGAGTGCAAAATTCCATGATAAGGGTCAGAATACCATGGCAGCATAGAGAAATTAATATCCTAACATGCAAGTTACATGTATTGATAAGGAGGTTCAAAATCCCATGATAGGGGGTCCCATTGTTGACGAAACGTCACAGTTTTCATATGGGGGGTGCAAAATTCCATAATATGGTGGTCAGAATACCATGGCAGCATAGAAAATTAATAATTAAACATACACGTTACATGTTTTGTTAGGGGGTTCAAAATCCCATGGTGGGGGGGGGGGGGGNGGGGGGGGGCATCAAAATTCCATGGTTGACTAAACGTTACAATTTTCAGATGGGGTGCAAAATTCCATAATTGGGGTCAGAATACCATTGTAGCATAGAGAATTAATAACTAAACATACATGTTACATGTTTTGATAGGGGGTTCAAAATTACCAAAAGGTAAATTTGAATAAACTGACAATACACAAGCTTAATCACTTGCATAATTTGTGTGAATTATGCTATTGATAAGTTTTTATAAATTAAAAAAGGAAACTTGCAACTGTTTTTTTTGTTTTTTGTTTTTGTTTTAACTTTTTTTTGGCTTTAAAAATCACTACTATTATGACTAGGGATGGCAAAATGTCTCGAATTGAATACTCGAGTACTTGGTACAAATACTCGCGAGTACTCGAGTACTCGGGTCATTGTACATGTAATTGATAATGTATAGCCAACCTGCAACGTAGGTTTTCTCGGCTTTCAATGAAACTTTTCTGGCTTGTTTTGTTTTTCTTAAGAAAACATTGTTAATTTGAATGAGTACTAAAATTAATTACCTCTTGTATATATCAAACAATCAAACACTAATTGGTAAACAATCGACTTACCGCTTGTATTGTAGAAATTTGCTTTGAACTAGTTTTAATTAACAATATGTTACTGTGCTTATCCAAAATGCTTTTACCTCTTTCAATTGCTATTGTGCTACCAATCTACCAAATTGGTGACACAACTGGAGTGAAAGAAGTAAAAGATTGCTGAACCAATCTTACAATTTTACAATTCAATTGATGCAATCAAATTGTAAAATTGGTTTAGCAATTTGAAAAGTTGATACTTACCACAGGAATTCTTTACTTTAAGATTGGTGTGTGGTGACAGATTCAGATATATAAACTAAATAGTGAGTTTATTTACATAGGGCAATTCAGTTTTCAGGAATTGCATAGAAAAAATTGAAAATGCCAAATATTTCGTTTTACAGTCTATTTTCAGTTAACAATTACTTTTTTGTGTTGTTTGGTGTATGCTCATTAAAAAAATATCATTTTATATCATTTCTTGGTAAAAATGGAAAAACTGAAAAAATGAGCAAGGGAGGTCATAAATAATATATAATTATCTCCCATAATAAAAACAGTAGTTTCACATTTTCTTCCCCAAAACGTTTATCATAATAAAAATTCAAATGAAAAATATGAAAACTTGTCAGATATGGTATTATAAGATTGTTTTTGTGTTCATAACAAAGATAATGAAAAGTGATGAAGACTATTTGCAAAAGTAAAGATAAGAATTTCCCTATACCAAGAAAATTTTCATGGTATACAAGGGCAGTTTTCTTTCATAAATTGACAATAAAGTTTAAGAAGATATCCAGAGGTGAGTATCAACTTTTCAAATTGTTCAACCAATTTTATAGTTTGATAGCAACAGTTGAGTTGTAAAACTGTAAGATTGGTTCAGCAATCCTATTCCTCTTTCATCCCAATTGTGTTACCAATTTGGTAGATTGGTAGCACAATACCTATTGGGAGAGGTAAAAGCATTTTGGATAAGCACAGTAATAACATTTTAATAGGGGTCTTTCTGATTAAAAAAATCAACGTTGCCTGTTCTGTCAATAAAAGTTTTCTTCAGTTTTGCCTGTCCTATAACTTAGAGGACATGTTTCAAAATATTTATAATATGAATTTGAATCCGCTAAAAAAAAGGTTTAGAATGGTAAATAAAAGAATATGGAGTAAATGCACATGAGACAAAGTCTCTACAAATACATGGTAAAAAACAAGCAAAGGAACAACGCTTTTATTGTTGTTCTTCATCATGGAAGAATGTTTTTAAATATATTTTACCGAATAAAACAAGACAATAAGTATCAAGAGGTGATTTAATTCTACAGGTTGAATTTTGGGAACTTCCTTTGATTTAAAATTAATTATTTGATAAGCAAATTTCAGAGAAACGAGAAAAGAATACTAGTAACTGCACTACACATGGAAGGGAATACAGAATTATCAGGCAAATGCATATGAGGTGCTATAAATAGAAAATGAATATATAAGAGAAGAAAAATATTGAGAAGAAACTTCAAATACATTACTGAATTTAGAAAATATCCATAAATTTTAAAATAAGCCGAGTATTCCAGTACAAAAATTGTACTCGAGTACTCGCCTTCTAAACGAGTACTCGAGTATTCGAGTACTCGTTGCCATCCCAAATGATGACTATCCAAGCATTGTGCAAATGAAAAGCAGTACCCTATTTAAGTTGTCTTTGTGTGCAATTACAGTTCTATAATAATTATAATAATTGCTCTATTATGCAAATTACACCCATAAACATGATAAAGGGTCAAGCATAAAAAAGGTACATACATAAGTGACACAACATACAAACATCAAATATTTTTCACACATATCAATTGTTTTATATCTATGTATTACAACTTTGACGGACTTAACCCTATTGCAATTCTAATGATTGTTTTATAAAGGTAAAGACTGCAGCAAAATATCTAAGTCTATATGATAGTATATATTTTAGTTTGTCATCATTTGACAAGATATTAAAGTTGGAACAGTTTCCTTCTATTACAGTCATTAATTTTATGCGAGGTGTGCTGTTATAATTACATTTTAAAAAGAAATGAGATTCATCCTCCAGTACATTACATTTAATACATAATCTATGAGTTCGAGGGATGTTATTGTAACGCCCGCGCTCTATGAGCAAACATTGATCGCTAGTTCTACATTGGGCTAAGTTTTCTATTGTTGAAATTTTTTTCTTTTCATAAGTAATCTTCCATTTTTATATCATTTTTAAGTTATCTGTACAAAAGTAATTTGGAGTTGTCTGTAATCATGGAAATTTTTGTGTGTGTAATTTTTATATAATGATCTTTGACTTCATTTCTAAATGTTTTTTTAAGCGAAGGTTTTTTAAAAAAAAAAGCTTTGTTTGTGTTTTCATAATTTTCTATTTCAAACTGTGATTCTTCATTATAGCTTTTGTGCAAAAGTATACCAAGAATAATGACACTTGTCATTATTTATTTATTTATTTATTATTTTTACATTTGCATATGTCATATTAAAACATCCATATTGTTTTTAGTTTGAAGCAGATATTAAAGACCTCATTAGTGGGTTTGTCATAACTACAACTTTCATGGTGTTGGGTTTTCATTTCATTCAGGAAAAATTGTGACAGTCACATTGCTGAAATTATGTGAAATGAGTCTAGAGGCGTTATTCTTTCATCATCATTTTATTGTATTACACATTATCATGAATGATATGACCTGAGTGACATGTTAGAATTTTCTGGTTATTTTATAACTCATATTATCATATACTTTTATATAAGTTTTGCCCAATGAAGATGAAGAACAACAATAAAAGCGTTGTCCAATTGCTTTGTTCTACCATGTATTTGTAAAGACTTTGTCTCATTTGCATTTACTCTGTATCTTCTCACTGCTTATTCATATATACATATTGGTAATTTGAATCACATCCATGAAATTTTGAACCCCCCGTTTCAAAATAGGTCAGCTGTACATTAAAGAAAAGATATTAATTCTTTATCCTGCCATTATTCTGACTCCCTATCATGAATTTTGTAACCTCATTTGAAAATTGTGTGAATTTTCATCTTCCATCTGAGAATTGCGAGATTGAGTCAACCATGGTATTTTGACCCCCTACTATGGGATTTTGAACCCCCTTTCAAAACATGTAAACTGTATGTTCAGATATAAATTCTCTGTCCTGCCATTGTATTCTGACCCCCTATCATGGAATTTTCAGTGCATGTAAATGTATGTTAAAGACATTAATTCTATATACTGCGATGGTATTCTGACCCCTATCATGGAATTTGGCATCCCCATCTGAAAACTGACATTTCGTCAACCATGGTATTTTAATCCCCCTACTATGGGATTTTGAACCCCCATTTCAAAACATGTAACTTGTATGTAAGATATTAATTCTATGTCTTGCCATGGTAGTCTGACCCCTTTTCTTGGAATTTTGCAACCCCATCTGCAAATTGTGACGTTTCGTCAACCATGGTATTTTGACCCCCCTACCATGGGATTTTGAACCCCTATCAAAACATGTAACTTGTATGTTTAAATATTAATTCTCTGTCCTGTCATGGTATTCAACCCCCTATCATGAAATTTTGCACCCCCATCTGAAAATTGTGAAGTTTCGTCAACCATGGGATTTTGACCCCCCCTTACCATGGAATTTTGAACCCCCTATCAAAACATGAAACTTGTATGCTTAGATATTAATTCTCTGTCCTTCCATGGTATTCTGACCCCCTATCGTGGAATTTTGCAACCCCATGTGCAAATTGTGACATTTCGTCAACCATGGTATTTTGACCCCCTACCATGGGATTTTGAACCCCCCATCAAAACATGTAACTTGTATGTTAAGATATAAATTTCTGTCCTGCCATGGTATTTTGACCCCCTATCATGGAATTTTGCATCCCCATCTGAAAACTGACATTTCGTCAACCATGGGATTTTGACCCCCCTACCATGGGATTTTGAACCCCTCTACCAAAACATGTAAATTGTATGTTAAATATTAATTCTCTATGCTGCCATGGTATTCTGACCCCCTGTCATGGAATTTTGCACCCCCATCTGAAAATTGTGACGTTTCGTCAACCATGGAATTTTGACCCCCCTACCATGGGATTTTGTACCCCCTTATCAAAACATGTAATTTGTATGTTTAGATATTAATTCTCTATCCTGTCATGGTATTCTGACCCCATATCATGGAATTTTGAACCCAATCTGAAAGAAGTAAAGTTTGGTCAACCATGGTATTTTGACCCCCCATCATGGAATTTTGAACCCCCTTCTAAAGTATTGATTTGACATCAAATATGTCATTTCTATAAAATTATAGTCCATTGTGTATGACCTTACCAGTCTACTAGTTCCTATTGTGTAACCAATTTAACAATTTGAGTAAGCTGTACCTATTGTGTTTTTGAGCAACTGGTATTACTGGACTACAACATATATTGGAAAAAGTTTTTGGTGGGTTGCTTTTATTAACTAATCAACACAATCAGGATCCTTTTGAATTGTCCAACAATACTATTGTATATCAATCTGTTATGGCCTGGGGAGGTTTTACCTAGATTTGTTGATGAAAATAGGGACTATAAATAGTTTACATTTAATGAAAAAATATTGTACTCTATTAAAATTCTTAAAATTACACAATTCAAAAATAAATATTGCAGTATAAATCAAGGGAATTTGAATTAATTGTCATTTTTTCTTTCATTAATTAAATAGATTTATCTTTCTATAAGGTAATACTTTATCAAGGTAAAACCTCCCCAGGCCATAACAGATTGATATACAATAGTATTGTTGGACAATTCAAAAGGATCCTGATTGTGTTGATTAGTTAACAAAAGCAACCCACCAAAAACTTTTTCCAATATATGTTGTAGTCCAGCAATACCAGTTGCTCAAAAAAATAATAGGTACAGCTTAATCAAATTGTTAAATTGGTTACACAATAGGAACTAGTAGACCGGTAAGGTTATACACAATGGACAATAACTGTAAAACACCACTAGGGGTTCAATATTCTATGGGGTTCAAAATACCATACAGGGGGGGGGTTCACTTTTCCATGAGGGGGGTTCAATATTCCATGGGTAAAAATTGACCCAGGGGTCAATTTTCCTTGGGGTTCAAAATACCATATGACACCGGCTACCAACTTCATGCTTCACTGATCATGGAAAAATGGGGGGTAGTATGAGGTTTACCCTTAGGTTGAAGTTTTTTTCTTTGAAGGATGTATGATATCATCATGAAACTTTGTATAAATACACATTAGGGTATAATTAAACAAAAATCATAATAAAAATTTACTCTTGCCTCCAACTTCATGCTTCACTGACCATGGAAAAAAGAGGGATGGTATGAGGTTTACCCTTAGGTTGAAGTTTGTATGCCATCATCATGAAACTTTACATCAATACACATTAAGGTGTAATTAAACAAAAATCATAATAGAAATTTCTCCATGCTACCAATTTCATGCTTTACTGATCATTGAAAAAGGGGATAGTATGAGCATGATGAGATTTAAGTTTCTTTCTGTGACGGATGTATGCTATTATCATGAAACTTCATATAAATACACATTAGGATGAGGGATGGCAACGAGTACTCGAATACTCGAATACTCGAGTACTCGTTAAGAAGGCGAGTACTCGAGTGCAATTTTTATACTCGAGTACTCGGCCTATTTTAAAATTCATGGACATTTTCTAAATTCAGTTATGTATTTTAAGTATCTTCTCAATATTTTTTCTCTTATGATTTCGTTTTCTATTTATTGCACCTCAAATGCAATCGCCTGATATAAATTTATGTATTTCCTACCATGTGTATCACAGTCATTCTCTTTTCGTTTTTCTGAAATTTGCTCATCAAATCATTAGTTTTAAATTAAAGGAATTTCCCAGAATTCAACCTTTAAAATTAAAGCATCTCTTGATACTTATTGTTTTGTTCTATTCGGGAAAAATATTTAAAAAGCATTAGTGGATTCAAAGTCATAGTATTTTTAAACATGTCCTATAAGTTATAGGACTGGCAAAACTTAAGAAAACTGTTATTTAGCAGGACAGGCAACGTTGATTATTTTTTAATCAGGAAGACACCTCATTAACTTAATTATCATTAGATCAAAGCAAATTTCTACAGTACAAGCCGTCAGTCAATTGTTTGCCAATTAGTGTTTAATTGTTTGATGTATACAATCAGGTGATTCTCTTGAGTACTCATTCAAATTGACAATGCTTTCTGAAGAAAAAACAGCAAAGTTTTCATTGAAAGCGGAGGTGACCTACGTTGCAGGTCCTTGTCCCACATTGAAACGAATGGTGGCTATACATTATCAATTACAATGACCCGAGTACTCGTGTACTCGAGTATTGAATTCGAGACATTTTGCCATCCCTAATTAGGATACAAATAAAAAAAAGCATAACAAATATTTACCCATGCCACCAAATTCATACTTCACTGATTATGAAATATAGCATTGTTCAAAATAGGTGTGAGGCGGGGCATTGTGTCCGTTAGACACATATTCTTGTTTATATTATTATTGTGTTGGGAAATGACTCTTATCATATAGCATCATGGTAATTAAAATCATAATTTTATTCATATAAAGGTGTAAAGGAACAAGATTTAATAGGGATAACATCTTCATATGAAATTTTATCCTAAAGGATATAATTGATATAGACAGGTGAAGATTTTTTATCCTATGGTGTACTTTTTCAGGTATATTTTATCTTATAGGATATTTTTTTAATTTATATTTTATCCTAACATGAGATAAAAATATGTAAGATGGATATTATTTCTACAGAAATAATTTCCATAAATCCTATAGGATACTTTTTTGGTACAATTTAATCCAGTAGGACATTTTATTGGGGATATTTTTTATGATTACACACCATGTCTAAGCAACTTGGGTTGAGACAAGCATATCTCAAACGGCTAAATGTAGGTACTGGCTTGTCTCAAATGTGAGAATATATTTTCCTTAAATTGTAAATTATGGGAAATGTTTTTTTTTTAATCTTTTCAGGTAGTTCTATAGACCATGAAAAGTAAAGATAAATAATGGCTGATGCATCACTTTGGTCTTTTTCACATGAATTTTCCAACAGTTTTATACAGTACCTGATTGGAGGAATATGTCTGATGTATTTTGTGGCTCTCCTCATAACATGCTGTGGCCGTGAAATTGCTGTAAGTGTTTTTGTTGTTGTTTGACATTGCTGCCAATGTTGGATGGTAATTAAAATTACTGGTAGTAATTACATAAGGGTGTTTCAACTGTGCGAATTTGGGGATTAAAATACCTTTCAACAGTGCAACCAAAGTACCATACAACTGCACGATTTTTTTACCTGTAATCTTCAAGGGAAAACAAGAAAAAAAAACAATTTTTTAAAACAAATTTATATTATTTTACATAAGTGTTTGAAATATATAGCATGTATAAAATATAGAAAAAAAAATTCTAATAATTTTATAAAGGCTATGTTCACAGGCTTAAAATAATGCAACAGAATATAAGTCCCACTATAATAGGGAAGTATATTACATAAATTTATTTTCACCTGAACAAATATAATGAAACCATGTCCAAAACCTACCTTTTACCTCATCGCGGTGGGCAGGGAAAACAGAAGATATTTTATTTCAGATATTCCCTGAATAAATGTCAACGAATACTTGCAGGTTACCTGCATTATTAAATGAATAATAAAATTACAGGTTATTTACATGTAAAACTCGTGCAGATGAAATGTGTTTTCTCATGCAATTGACATGATTGAAAGATTATTTTCGTGCAGTTGAAAGGTCGATTCACACAAATGAAATGTTTGCTAACCTTCTAGGTTTTCAGATGAAGTCACTATTTGTATAACTAAAATTCCTAGGTTTTGATATAAATTATTTTAAATATTAAGGGCAGGCAGGTGATTTTTTATGATAATTTTTCATGTTTTTTGTGAGAAATACTGTACGTAAATTTTGAAGAAAATAACAAAATATGAGCTAAAAATTGAAATGGATTTTTTTTCTTGGTCAGAAAAAAAATTTGGACAGGGGCTAGTGGATAACAATCTAGAATTTTTTTTCTTATATAAAAAAAAATCTCACTTTTGAGATACAAGTTATTAAAAATTTAACAGGAAACTTAATTCCTCTAAATTTTTCAGAAGTTCAATCTAAGAAAGGTTTACTATGAATGCATGAATGTGGCAAAATGATATAGGATTTACTGAAATATTGTCAGAATGCTCATAAAGATGAATAAAAGGAAATGGTAAAAAAATAAGGGACTCTGTGGGCAAACAATTATTCTTAAATGGCTCTTGTTATTCGTCAACCAGTTTAATACTCGATAACCATATATTTCGCACATGCGCAAATGGTATCAGATTATGAGTATACGGGATGAAAACCACTGAAGTTGAACAATGTTTTTAATTTTGTTCATCTTAGTTTATGAAGGAAATAAAGGTTAAGAACAGTTTTTAACTGAATCATGATATTCAGACACATAAATGCGTACTGTTTTGTTATTGATTTGAATTTTGAACTTGCATCTGTTTGAAAACGTCAGATTGTGTATTGTGACATCATAGACACAGACAGCAATGGAGATGGGAAATCCGCCTTCTCTTAGGTTGCTTCAGAATGTCATTTCTGTCATATTAGAATCAAAATAATTCATGGCAGGTAATTTTTTTATTGTTATTGTCATTTAACCACGGGCTGTGCCTTTATATTAAAAAAATTAACCCCTGGCTAGCGCTATGGGTTAAATTCAAATAAAGTATTTGGATAAAGTATTATAGAATATTTGTTCCAAAGGAACAAATATTACAATATTTGTTCTTAATGGAATAAATGTTATATAACAATTGTTTCAAAAGGAAGAAATATAATGCCAATGTTTATAATATTTGTTCCAATGGAACTTTTGTTATACGGAACAAATTCATTGACACTTGTGTCACGGAACAGAAGCTCTGTCATAACATTTGTTCCAAAAGGATAAAATATAATAGAACATCTTTTCCAAAGGAACAAATATTACAGTATTTGTTCCTAACGGAATAAACATTATATAATAGATGTTCCCAAAAGAAGAAATATAATATCAGTGTTTATAATATTTCTTCCAAAGGAACTTCTGTTAAGCAGAACTAATATACGTTGACAGTGTGTTTTGATAAATTTCCTTTCATCTTGGTGTGAAACGTGCAATATTAAACAGGCCAAAAAAACTGTGTTTCAGATATGATATAACCAATGGATATAAATCTGGGCATAACAATACAATATCAATTTATCGCTATTTTTTTCAACAAACTTGTTACACCAATTAAAAATCCAGCATATTGGTATTTTCTAGTATGAAGAATTTCAAATCAGTATCACGTAAAAGCTTAAAATTATTTGATTTTGATAGTGAAAAGTCAGATATATGACAAACAAATAAATTTTGATGCATGAAAATGTGCACTAATGTGTCTCATTTAAAAATATTTTACTGTTTTATCACACAAATGGTCAAAAAAGGATAGGGTAGAAACCTACTCAAGACAAGTTAAGGATCAAAAGACAGCACATATATATACTATCCATGTCAAGGCACCACCAACGTGTATTTCTATGTACCTTAAAATTCAACAGCAAATATCTCTTCAAATACTTTCTGGAACAACTTGAAATTTTTACACATTGTTTCTCTTATCACAAAGTCAAAATTCTGAAAACAATTAAACTTTTTGGAATTCTGAATTTCATGTTCTCAAAAAAACACTTTTTCACCAAAAAAATGCAAAAATTGTTGAAAAGGATGGATTTTGAACCTTTTGTGCTCCTACCTGTAAGATTTGGTAAAAAATTACTGTTTTTGCAACTTTTGACAATACAACTTCCAAACAAGCTCATTCTCGAGAAAGCAATTCTTTGACTTTTGTTTTCTCAAACATTCAACAGAAACCGTTGCTGTGACTTGAAAATGACAAATTTATCGACAAAAATTGACTTGCTTGTTCTGGACATTTGGAATTTAAAAATTACATAAAAAGGCCGATTTGGCTAAAATATCTAGGGAGCTAGATAATTATTAAAAACGTGGTGTGTTTCTTGTGTTGCTCAGTATATTATTACAGCTCATTGTTGAATACCTCATGTCGATTTCAAGATAGAAAACAACAATGAAATTGTTATTCCATTGTTTGGCTTCAATTTTGTAAGGATTTTGTCTCATGTGCATTAAATGACAGAGTTGCAGCTAGCAAAATAGAGATAACAGCTAGTTGGTATGGAGATGAAAGAAGATTTCAGGGGAAGTTAAAGTGTTAAATTACCTAATCTTTAAAATATTTTTCAGCCCTTAATCCAAAACCTTGCCTCAGAAGACCGCAGCATTCCAGAAAAAAAGTTACACAAGTACCTGCTGATTGTGGACACTTCACTTAAACCAGGTATGTTTACAACTTAAATGAAATTAGACACTTCATTTGAACTAATTACGGATTTCTTGGATCATAAACATATTTTATTTGCAATTCTTGAATGAACATACCAATATTCCTCAAGTAACACCTATAAGAATTCCTCCAAAACTCCTGTGTTTTATTTGTCAATCAACCAATCAAGAGTTCTATAGAATTCTATTGTATGCCACTTTGTACTGCCTGAGGGGTTTGCCTTGATACTCCAGTAATGACGAATTGGTATACAATAGAATTCTATAGAACTTTGATTGGTTAAATGACAAATAAAAGGTACGTTCATTGAAGAATTGCAAATATAATACGTTAATGAGCCAGAAATCTGCCATAAGTTATTTTATAAGGCAGTCTGTGCCTTTAGCCACTAGCCCTACTTTAGCCACTAGCCCTACACCCAAGAAAAATCCGCCTCAGGCTAGTAAAAATTTGAAGTCACTAGCCCGGTGGGCTAGTTTATACCCTCCACGAACGAAGTTCACGGGGGTATATAGGAATCACTCTGTCCGTCTGTCTGTCTGTGATAGCAAACAATTTTTCGTAACAGTTTTCTCAGTAACTACTCATCACTGGAACTTGAAATTTTTTGTGCAAGTTTATAATGATGTCCTGTACAGAAAGTAGCAATTTCAGGATTGTCGGACATCTACTTCCTTTTTACCGACTTCGTTAATTTTTTAGATCTTTTGTCAATTGTCGCAAATTTTCGTAACAGTTTTCTCAGTAACTACTCATCACTGCAACTTGAAATTTTGTATTCAAGTTTATAATGATGTCCTATATCGCAAGTAGCGATTTCAGGATTGCCGAACATCTACTTCCTGTTTACTTACTTAGTTAATTTTCGAGATATTTTGTCAATCATCGAAAATTTTTGTAACAGTTTTCTCAGTTACTACTCATGACTACAATTTGAAATTGTGTATCATGCAAGTAATGAATGATGTCCTTTACCACAAGTAGCAATTTCAGGATTGCCGGACATCTACTTCCTGTTTACCGGGAATTGTGCAATTAAAACTATTTTTGTGACAAATTATATTTAGGATCTTCTACTCCCATGGGGAGTGGGGGTATCATTTTGTGGCCCTCCATGCCATAGTACCTCTAGTTAAAATTGTACCTTATTAACATTAAGAATCATCTATAAGGGTTAGTGAAATTAAGTTCGGGCTAGTACAACACACTACTTTACTACATGTAGCCCCTTCTGGCCAGTGAATGAAACGTTTTTGGCACAGGCTGATAAGAACATGATGATCGTGGAAACTCCATATTAACCAGGTACCTACTGATACATTTTGTTTACTTAGTGCAGCATAAAATACATTTTAACTGTCTGATTTGTAATATAACATTAAACTAGAGGCTCAGAGTAAACTAGAGGCTCAGAGACTGAGCCTGTATCGCTCACCTGGCAAAATGCTTCTACGCCATACATGACTAAAAAAGATGTTTTCTTACCAATGGGGTCAAATGTTAGCATTAGCACCTGTGTTTTTTGTCTGATCCTATTGAAATGAATAATTTTTGCAAAGGACCTTCTAACAATTCAGAGATGATGATTATAAGGATGGTTATCTCATTCCTCAGGCTCCAATGTTAAACTATGTTCTGCACTGGAGGCCATCTTTTATGTCAGATCAAATTACCTTCCATACAGTCTTACTGTGAAGATTAGTTGAATTTGCTTCAGTAGCGTCAGAGGAGATAGCAAATATATGCTTTTCCCATAGGGTTCCATGTTAGACTATTTTCTGCGCTGGCAGCCATGTTTTTAAGGGAATCGAAAAAATTTCGGCAATCTACATAAAAGACCTTCCATACATCATTCCTGTACAGTTTGGTTCAATTTGCTTCAGTAGCTTCAGAGGAGATAGCAAATATATTCTTTTCCCATAGGGTCACATGTTTAACTATGTTCTGNGGCAAACTAAGTAAAGGACCTTCCATACATCATTCCTGTAAAGTTTGGTTCCATTTGCTTCAGTAACTTCAGAGGAGATAGTCAATATATGCTTTTCCCATAGGGTCCCATGTTAAACTATGTTCTGCGCTTGCGGCCATGTTTTTACGCGGATCGAAAAAATTTTGGCAAACTAAGTAAAGGACCTTCCATACATCATTCCTGTAAAGTTTGGTTCCATTTGCTTCAGTAACTTCAGAGGAGATAGCAAATATTTGCACCTCCCTTAGGTCCCATGTTAAACTACGATCTGCGCTGGCGGCCATGTTTTTTGGCGGATCGGAAAAATTTTGGCAATCTAAGTAAAGGACATTCCATACATCAT
>MJUU01047323.1:15459-48044 GCA_002080025.1 Modiolus philippinarum | reverse complement strand
TTCAAATTTTTTGCTTGAAACGTCATATGTTTTTGTTTAAAATGCAACTTCCGGGTACAAGTTTTGGTCCCGGAAGTTCCAAAATTAGACGAGACTTACAGACCCTATTATAATGCTAAATGTCGAACAACGCTACATCTTTATTTCGCATCACTCATTGATAGCACTTTTTATCGTCCACCTATTATTTTTTATGTTTAAAAAAATATAAATCTGGAGCCTTTAAAATTGAACTTTACGACAAGAGTAATAATAATGATTCACAAAAAGTGAACTTGCCGTATTTGAGCAGCAACATACGCAAATTCTGAAATTGCATTTGTGGCACCTGTTGTTATAACATCGAGATTGTCAACAAAACGATATTATATACCAAGGTTTTGTTCAGCAATTGTTGCAATTGTGACTAGAGGTTTTAATATCGTCACCATTATTTGATATATCATTACAATGTATCTTAAATAGACCTTGTATATATTACTGAACTGAAAAACACTATAACAATCCGGACTTTAAATTGGCGGAGGGGCGAGTCCAAGTGTGAAGGAGATCATGCTTACTCTTCTGGGGCATTTGCTTCAGACTTGTGGCTTTCTTTTTCATCTTTATATTTTTTGCGTATTTTACGTATTGTCTCCACTAGTGTAACATCTTAATTGTCGCGTGTTTAGAGATTAGATTTCAGAATTTACCCCTCCTCCCTTTTTCGTTTCGATATTCGTATGACGATGTATTTAATGTGTATGTCCTGTGCTTTGTCTAAACTCCATGCAAAATTTGCAATTTTCTCTACTACATGTATTTCAGAACAAAAATATATGCAAAAACTTTGAAAATATACTCTCTACAGTTGTCATGGAAACAACTATCAATTTTCCTATCAATAGGTTAAGCATGTGAACTCGTAATAGAATTGTCAAAAAATGATTTATCATCTAAAATTGCGGTCAATATGATTGCCTTGTTTAATTGTTTCAAAGTACTATAAATCTAACAAATCAGTTTTTTTTCTTTCCATTTTTATAGCCTAGAAAGTTCCCCCACTCACGGAAATCACAAGATGATGAAGAAATTAATATCAAACAATTCTTGCAAATGTTTCATTTATACCACAATAATTGAGAATTTATCTCATGTACATATAACAAGTATTCATAATATATAATTTATTCAAATATTTTACCCACTACTATTTACTATAATTTTTATTTATTTATTTTTTTTTTTGCAGTCGACGAAAATTTTGATTTTAATATCAACGTTGTGATCCTTGCCTTATCAGTAACGGGTGTCTTCATTATCACAGTATGTGTGGCAACAATTATATCAAAAAGACGATTTAAAGGTAGATTTTACTGTAACACATGCAAAAAACGGATTACAGGAAACATCTACAATAAATCAAAATTACAATTACATGTCACAATCTGCAAGGTAACTACACAGGAAAAACACAAATAAGACAAAAGACAAACATAAATGAAGTTAGGAAATCGGAACAGCCGAGTATCTTTTCTATATTTCAAGTTATTTTGCGAAGATTTTTTTTTTTTTTTGTATATTATTTTTTTTTTCTTTGTGCAGTTGCCTTATATAGGCTTTGGGTTGTGATTGTGATAACACCACAAAGTAGGTGTTTTCTGTGATCTTCAATTTTTGCTATTTGTTTTTATTCAAATTATTATTGATATTAAGCGATGATACACGATGATATACTCAGATATGAAATTCGCTAAATATCAATAATAATTTGAATAAATACTATATTACCAATGTTTCAATTTGAAAATGAAAAGAATATGGAGTTCTGGGTACGGAAGAAAGATAAAAATAAAAAAAATCTAATACAAAATTATGAAACAATACCTTTATCTTGGAGTACCAAAGAAACCTTAGTAAAGAGATTAATGTTTTCAATGAGATACAAGATGGTGTGAGATACTAGGTTTAAAGTATATGTCCATTGACACATTAACATCAAAGTGGAATTGACGGTTCGGTTCTCACTTACTTTACAGTGGTTTTATTCAGGCGTTGTATTCATTTGGTGCAGATAAATCCTCCTAGGGTAGAATTTCCATAACTCTCAAATACAATAGCGAAGTGGAAACGCAATATTATGTAGACTCTATCCGTTCTACATGGTGTATTAAAAGCATGCTTTCAAGAGAACATTAAGGTAGATCGGTGAATTCGATTGGCGCATTTGCGAAACATAAGTCGGATGCGGGATTGGCTTGATTTTCAAGCCGGAATATTCCTTATTTGGACTTTTCATTGTGACGTCATAATAGGTTGTTATACACTTTCCCGCGAAGTAGCTCCCTTTTCCCGTAAATATTATTATATAAAATATCCCTCTTAAACAAACGGTGACATATCGATTTTTAAAGCTCAACACAAAGCTGAAGTGTACACATCTGAAATATCAAAAAATGAAAAATATATCTGATATTTATTTCATGTGAAAGCTAAACAATAAGGATGTTCTTACAGATCCCTATATAATCTTAGTAAATATCGCTGAAAAATACTGAATTTGGCCTGATTTTTAAAGCCTGGTAACAGGAAAAGATGATCGGTGACATATCATATTTATTTTATTTTTTGAAATAATTGACTAAGACGTACAACATATCTTAAAATAAAAAAATCCTGTCTTATATTTTTATTAGGCTCGAACTACCTTATATCAAATACAACCAATATGGATATAATTTACCGTGATTTTGGATTCCTTATGATTTTAAAATCTCCCCTTTCCTAGTTCTTGCTTCGGTATTCGTTTGCCGATTTATACAACATTATTTGTGTAATGGATATGATTTTTCAAAAATGTTAAGCACTCTTTGTACTCGGTTCGGTACAATATGTTCAAAGCTGTTCCGTCATTTGTTAGCCATTACGAGATTACTGTTCTCACTTACTTTATAAAAAACGAATGTATAAAAAGCGATGAGCTTGTTATATCTCTTCATTTAAGAAATTAAAAAAGGAATTTACTTCAAAACGTCTTCTAATTTAATTATCTTTCAGCAGGTGTGCAATGACGCTTCATGCAGAACAATGACGTAACTCTGTTAAACAGAAAAAGACGCTGACGTAATTTTGAGGAATTTGAATTTTCTGCCATTAAAAAGATACGACATTAATTGTTTGATTGCATTGGCGAAGCAAAAACATTTATTTATTTTCATTACTAGGGGTTGTAAGTCATCATTGAACGATCGAAAAACCTGAGTGCAGACTCCGCTACGTGTCGCTTGTTTACTACACTGGAATATTCAAATATACCTTACTCATAAGTAGAACATTCACTGTATTATTTTATTTTCAGGTTCTTACAACAAACCAGTTATGTGAGTACTGTAAAACTGTAGTTCATACAGTGACTTTTTGGAAAGAGCAAAAGCACTGTCACAAAAGCTGCTGAGCCGGGGATGTGTTTAGACGTTGTTACATTTATCATTTCTGAAATTCTATGGCCATTACCACGGCATCATAGATAGATATGAAATGCAAGTGTCACAAATGCAAACGGACATTTTCAGCTAGATTCACGTCTTCCTGGATTTGAAATTACCGGTTTTTAATTTACCCTGGATTGACCCACTGACAGTGTAACAGATGCTGTGTAAAGAGCAAGACATGTTTACCCTTCCGGAACACCTGATGCCACTCTGTTTTTTTTCGTTTTTTGTTTAATGTTTTTTTGTTTTGTTTTTTGCTTCTGTTTTTTTAAGAGTTCACACCGTTAGTGCTTTAGTTTTTTGTGTTATATTTGTTGTGTTTTTGTAATATGCGGGCGCGTTGTTTCTTTGGTCGTCCGTTTTCTGATGTTCTTGCTATTGCCTTGTCCCTGGACTTTGATTTATGTAATCTTGTGCATTGTTGCTTTGATTTTTCGGTATTTTATTGTCGTTGTTTTTTAGCTCACCTGGCTATGCCAGGATGAGCTATTGCCATCACTTGGCGTCCGTCGTCCGTCCGTCGTTAACTCACTTTCAAAAATCTTCTCCTCTGAAACCACTGTGCCAAATGGAACCAAACTATAACTGAAACATTACTAGAGTATCTAGTTTCACATTTGTAATTGTGTATGTCTTAGGTCAAACAACATGGCTGCCGTTTCTAAAAATAGAACATAGGGGTAAATTACAGTTTCTGGCAAATAACTCAAAAATCGTTACAGATATCAAAAATCTGACAGAGTAAAAATGATTAGCATGAGAAGATCTACCCATGCTGAAATTTTGAAGAAAATCTGATGACCCGTCTAAGAAATATTGCCTTTTTTCCGTAAAATTTTCAAAATTTTGATGTTTCTTTATTTTTTATTAAAAAAACTATAACAGATAGAGGTTAAGTTTAAATTGCAAAAATTTTCAGCATGTTAAGATCTACCCACATGGATATTTTGAAGAAAATCCAAGTACCTATATATGAGTTGTGGCCCTTTATTGGTCAAATTTTTCGTGATTTTTTTTACTTTTTGTCCTATATTTCAAAAACGCTTTGAGATAGAGGTCAAGTTTAAATTGCAAAAATGTTCAGCCTGTTAAGGACTATATTTTATTGAACAAGTTCAAGTTTTCCGACCGCTTCCAAGATGGGCGCCAGCGGGGAACTTAGTTTACCATTTGACCTAATTGGAAAACTCATACAAAGAACTTCGTTTTGAGAACCACTGAATGGATTTGAACCAAACTTGGCATGAATGATGCTTATGGGGTGCTGACCAAGTGTTGTTACTTTGGTGAATCATCCAACAAGGCCGCCAGCGGGGATCTTAATTTTAACATTGGACCCTATGGGAAATTCATACAAAGAACTCCTACTTTAAAACCACTAAATGGATTTGAACAAAACTTGGCATGACTGATGTTTATGAGGTGCTGACCAAGTGTTATTACTTTGGGGCCAATCTGTCATTTACATGACCGGCAGCATTGGACCCTATAAGAAATGCACACAAAGATCTTCTAGAGAACTACTGATTGGATTTAAATCAAACATGACATGAATGATGCCTGTCAGGTGATGACCAAGTGTCACCAGCTGTGAACCTAATTTAATAAAAGATCTTCTTCTAGAGAACTGCTGAATAGATTTTATCCAAACTTTGCTATGAGAAGCTGACCAAGTGATGTTACTTCAGTTCTGATCCATCATCCAACATGGCTGCCAGCAATGAATTGGACCCTAAGGGAAAATGTATACAAAGATATCATGGAAAACCATTGAATGGATTCAATTTAAACATTGCATAAATGAAACTTGTGAAATTTTGACCAAGCTTATTACTTTGGTGCTGATCCGTCTTCCGACATGGCCACTAGTAGCAAAACTTAGTTTAACATTGGACCCAGCGGGAAATGCATAAAAAGATCTTCTCCTCTGAAACTGCTTGAACAATTTCAGTAAAATGTTGATATGATAGTCCTTTTGTGACCCTCTTCAAAGTTTTATGTTAAATATCTGCCAACAGGGAACGTAGATTAACATAGTCCCCTTAAGTTTGGAAACTGCATTCAAAAATCTTCTCTGAAACTGCTTGAACAACTTTATTTGAATTTTATAAAAAAAGTTTCTGATTTTTATGTACATACACCACCAAAGATGGACCATCAATTTTGGAATTATAGTGCTGCAGGACCCAGGTGGGCGATACAGGCTCTTGAGAGCCTCTTGTTAATTTATAGTATTACTGAATATAATATTTAATGTAATAAATAATACTCATGATGCTATAGCTATAAGGCTTACATTTATGGCAGTTCTTGGCAGGAAATGAGAATGTATGGATGTATGGAGTAAATGTGCATTGGATAACATTAAAATGAAAACAAATTAACCAAAAGAAAGCTTTGTTTCTTTTCGAATTAAAGTCATCAAGAGGCAGATATAACATGTATAAAACTTGTGTTAGGGGTTAACCACTTGCATGATTAAAAGAATATTAACTTGTTTATTTTGCCCCCTTGCAACGATGTTCTGGGGAATATATAGTTTTTTGACTGTTCAGCCAGTCAGTCGATCCGTCCGAACAAGTCCACCTTGAATTTTCATTTAATATGAAAAAGAAAGGAAATGGGGTAAATGTCAATGAGACAACATCCCATATGCAAGTTAAAACGACCCAGAACAAAGCATCTAGGGGTCACCGTACGGTCTTTAACACAGTGAGGAACCTCACACCACATAGCAAGCCATAAAAGGCCCCAAAAAGGTAAAAAAGTGAATAAATCAATAATAACAAACCACATCCAATAACCCAAATATCAAGAAACTAAAATTTTATAAGAAGACAAGGACAAGCCAATGACCAACATATTCCTGACTTGGGACAGGTGCAAAAAATGCGGCGGATTTAAACTCGTTTTCTTGGGTCCAAACCTTCCCCCTATGTGTGGTGAATGGCAAAAAATAAATTCACAAAAAGACTCACAGTAAAAATCAAACTAGAAAAAAGTCAAACTTATCAAGACGAGTACCCTTACAATGAACTACATAAAACATGAAGACAATAGATACAGGTACTTTTTATCTTGCATACTGATTTAGCACATATCTAAGATATGTATGCTAATTCAATGATTTTATGTAATTTGTTCAGAAAAGTATACCTTGGTGACTTATTCATTTCTATACAAATCTATGGAATATATCGTTGTCTTAGGTTTTGCATATAATAATTGATTTTATTTCAAAGATGTGTATGCTGCTTTGATTTTACTTATTTGTAAGAACAATGCACTTTGTTTGATTCTTTATCATTTTATGAGCTACACTTTGAATTTTGCAATTGACTATTTTTCCGCTAGACTACCAAAATGACATTTGGTAAGAGCTATATCGGGATAGGACTCTGTAATATTAGGTAATCTTGTTGCGCAAGGCATGACAAGTACAAACAGCATTGCCCAATCTTGACTGAGCGATTTTTGTAGGAGTAATACGACTTATTTTTTTTACGCTAAACTACAAAATATTATCCTGTACATGTTAACCCAATTCCTCAGAAACCACTTAACGGACTATTCTAATATCCAATATCGGTCATGATATTTAAATATGCATATCTTTCCCATTTTGTGGGTAATTTTTGTGCTCATTTTATATCAGAATTCAATGATACGGAATAATCAAAAGTCATGGGCATGGACCTTATAAGGGTGATCACTATAGACATACTAGTAAATGTCTTCAATTCAATATTTTATAGAGTTATTCGATTTCATTTTAACCAGTTGATTAAATCAATATTCACAAATTCAAAATAAATGAAATAATGAACTGAAATTATTTATTAATGAAATAATTATCCCCGCACTTTCGAATGAAAGTTCGGGGATATTGTCGTTGGCCTCGTCCGTCCGTCCGTCACAAATCCTTGCGACGCGAACTCGTCCAACATTTTTGGATTTAGGTTTTTAATTTTGTTATAGAACTGTTGCATATATGCTGTAGATTTGCAATAAGCTTTCGGATTTTTGATATTGGTCTTGGGGCAAACAAGAGGCCCCAAGATGTCCATTTTTGACACATGTGGCATGCGACACGAACTCCTCCTACATTTTTGGATTTATGGTTTTATTTTGCCGTAGAATTGTTGCATATGGTCTGTAGATGCGCAATCAGCTTTCGGATTTTTTTATATTTATCTTGATTCAAATAAGAGGTCACAAGATGTCGATTTGACAAAGACCACAAAATGTGGATTGTGACACATATGGCATGCGACGCAAACTCATCCTACATTTTTGGATTGATGGATTTAATTTTGTTGCAGAATTGTTGCATATAGTCTCTAGATGCGCAATAAACTTTCAGAATTTTGATTCCGGCTCCAAGTTTGGTAAATTTTCTGAAAATTTCAAAGACTGATATTTTTGGACATTTTGGCATATAATCTTATATTTTGTCAAGTATTTCGAAAAAATAAAGATTCTGAAAACTTAGAATTCGAAAATGTTATTCCAATTTTGGTCAATATCCTGAAAGTCTCAAAGACCACTTATTTTTTGGAATTCTAGCTAGCAACCATACCTTTAGCATTTGTTTTGATAAGGTTAATCATTTTCATCCATTGGATTTCAAAAATATTTAATTTCAATTTTGGTAATTTTCCTGAAAGTGTCAAAGACCAATTAGTTTTTGAAATTATACCTAGCAACAATACTGTTAGGATTTGTTTCTATTAGGGCAATCATTTTCACCAATTGAATTTCAAAAATATTTGATTCCAATTTGGTAAATTTCCTGAAAGTGTCAAAGACCACGTATTTTTTTTAATTCTACCTAGCAACCAAACTGTTAGGATTTGTTTCCATTAGGGCAATCATTTTCACCAACTGAATTTGAAAAATATTTGATTCCAATTTTGGTAAATTTTCTGAAAGTGTGAAAGACTACGTATTCTTTTGGAATTCTACCTATCAACTATATTTTAAGAATTCGTTTCGATTAGGACAATCATTTTTAACAATTGAATTTCAAAAATTCTTGATTCCAATTTTGGTTAATTTCCTGAAAGTCTCAAGACCACTTATTTTTTGGAATTCTACCCAGTAACCATACTGTTTGGATATGTTTTGATCAGGGCAATCATTTCACCGATTGGATTTCCAAAATTAGTTGATTCCAAATTTGGTAAATTTCCTGAAAGTCTCAAAGACCACTTATTTTTTGAAATTCTACCTATTAACTATATTTTAAAGATCAGTTTCAATTAGGACAATCATTTCTAACAATTGGATTTCAAAGATTCTTGATTCCAATTTCGGTAAATTGCCTGAAAGTCTCAAAGACCACTTAATTTTTGGAATTCTTTCTAGCAACCATACTTTTAGCATTTGTTTTGAAAAGGTCAATCATTTTCACCAATTGGATTTCCAAAATAATGGATTCCAAATTTGGTAAATTTCCTGAAATTGTCAAAGACCCCTAATTTTCGGAATTCTACATTGAAACCATAGTTGAAAAAATTGTTAGAATTAGAAGAAACATTTCACCAATTTGATTTCCAAAATATATGGTTCCAAGTTTGGTAAATTCCTGAAAGTCTCAAAGACTACTTATTTTTTTGGAATTCTGTGTAACAACCATATATTCTTTAATTCCTTATGGTAAAAATAGTGACTGTCAATAGTTTAATTTCAAAAATGTTCTGATAAATTATACCCAGGGTCTATAGCTGTTTTCTGTGTCAAACAGGGGGTGCGGGGATCACTTTCGTTTCCGACGGTCATTAGTCTAGTCATACCGTATTTTACAAAGTTACATAGTTATTTAGAATTATTTTCTAATTATTCAGATACCACGCTGCACTTCGAACTAAACAAATTTCAGCCTGTTACGACACAACAGAACCACATTATACGTCTGTTTATGAACAGGGAAAGGACGCAGATACAACAGTACCTTACTATATGTCAGTGTACGCCGATGAGTACGACGAATGTGAAACACATGTATACAATCTGACAGAAGACAAAACGAGGAGTCATACTGAGGATTCAGCTTAAATACTGACTTCATCTCATGATATCGGAGGATCATCATCATGAAGACTTTAATAAACAACCATGTTTTTTTCTAAAATTTATATATTTATAAAATTTATGTTTATGTTAATTTACGTTTCAGGAACATGGGGAATTGATACAGGACGCCAATATACAATGAACTAACTGCAAGCAGGCTTAGCGTTGAGATGTTCCTTGAGAAAGTTTCAACAAATTGTATTGAAGCAAAAATGTAACGTTTGCTTTCATTGGCTTGTCGATAACAATGTGGCGGGCCTTGCACTGAAGTGAGAAACCATAATTATGAACTGCACGTGATTTTATTTGTATCTCGACTGATTTAGGTGGCATACTAGAATTTTTTTTTAATTGCCCAATTTTTTGCATTTGATATTAAATAAATTTAATACTAATGAAGTTTTAAAACATTTAAGTGACAATGTATATTATGGTGAAAATAAAAGAAGTAAATATTCAATAAAGGTAACGGATTTAGAACAGGAGTATTCTAAACAACAACCTCGTGACTGCAAAACTTGTCAACGAAAAACGTGTCTGTTACATACACAAATTCTTCATATTTCAAAATATTCTGGTAGAAAACGAGAAAATTGACAGAAATGTGTTGCATAGGTAATTTTTTTATATCCTCAAATATTCTTTTAGAATACGATAAAATTAAAAACGACCCATTTGTATATATTTTACATTATACAACATCGACCGATGGCATTCGAATTTGGAGAGACCACCAAATACTATTGCAAGTTTGCTTCCATTTAACTCCGCGATTTAAAAAAAGGTAATTTTTCAGGAAAAATGGGAATTGTTGGGTCATGTCAGAAACTGTGGATATCACCAGTTCATACTTTTAGGTTGAAAGGATGTTTAAAGAGATTTGTGCTTTGTAACCCGAGTTTTTTTTTTTCTTTTTTTTTAGTTTTTTTTTTTCTTTTAGTTGTTGTTTATATATATATATATATTTGTTTTGGTTTGGTGGGAATGTGGTGGATGGACCTGCTTATTGTTGAAAGGTTTATTCTTAAGAAAGGGTATCACCTCCTGTAATTATCTCTGCTAATGTCAACTTCTGTTCTGTTTTGTATCATTTCCTTTGTTGCACTACTATAATTGTAGTTGTTGAATATGCTAATGCATTTCTTTGTATTCCAGACAATGTTAAAATGATTTTAAAACCCATCTCTATCGTACTACTTATACAAAAGCAGAGGAGTCAGACCCCGTTAAAAAGATCCTCGAATTTCCATCACAATTTTTTCTGTAACAAGCGGAGCAAACCTGCTTCTGCATTTTTCAATTAAGATGCGTAGTGGATTATGCCTTTCTACCAACATATTCCCTAGATCTAAATCCCGCTTTGAGCTGCTCCCTTTAAATAGACTGTTTTGAGACAGAATTTAAGACTTTCAATTTTAAAAGCTATTTCTGAAATCAAACTACAAGATCTTGTTGGATTTTATAGTCATACAGGATATTTAAATGCTTGAGCTGTTCCATAACCAATATTCATCTTTTTCTGAATAAAAATTTTACTTAATTTCAACCATTTTACAATTGCACGTTTTGTCAACAGATGACTCGCAACAAGGCAGAATTTTTTCAAAATTACAAATGATTTTTTTTCCACCATTTGGTTCAGAAAAATATTGTGTTCCAGTATGGTTCCATAAAAATGGCGGGCTTTATTTGAGTTTTGCCTATTTCTGCAAGACATCTTGAGAAAAAACGCGGGTGGAACCCCAAGAACCTGGATCCGCCAATATTTCTCAGTTGATTTTCTTTTTAGTAACTTTTTTATCACTATTCCTTTCTTTGTGAAAAAATTATTTTTCAGTTACGAATGTAAATTTTTACGATTTTGTACGACGATGTTCTCATCTTAACCACGTTTTACTATTTGTAGTAAAACGTACATTTCATTTCCTTATTTGGTCATTGCTATGGTCAGAATACTAGATTGGTCGTGTACATAATTTGCTACCAATGAAAATGATTGTAACAACTTGGAAAGAGTTTTGTTGAGCACGTGAACAATTTGTTTACGTGTTTGTGCCAAACATGTCAACGCTAAGCTTGAATGCAGTTCATTGTAAAACCGTACAAAAAGTATAAATGTCTATGTACACTTAAAATAAAAACATTCCGTAGCCAAATTAAACTAGCAGAAACTTTCTATTAAAAAGTCATTTCATGGAAGGTGGGAAATATTTCCTACCAGTCACGCGGACATCAACATTTCAGTTGATGAAATTTCCACTTAAAGTAGTTTCTTGTATCAAAATAAACATACTTTGCTTTATTTATGCATCTGTTAATTAAAACTGCTCATTTACAAAATGCTTTAAATATACATAAATACCCAAATTGAATTATACACATTCTGTGAATTTTAACTATGCTGTTGTTCAGGTGTTTAAAGGAGTAACCTCTCATCAGCAGCATTAGAATTCAATCATATGGAAAGCCATAATCCAAAAGTAGTAAAAGAAGTATCGAAATATAAAGAAAAATCAAGTACCCATGACATTAACTGAGTGTCATGCACGGAATGAAGTCCCATGCAATATATTTAAGTGGTTAGAATCTTAATAAAAGCAGTAAATTTTAAAACGGAATGTAAAATTTTCGTGTCCTTGGGATGGTGAATTAACTGGGTGGGGGGGGGGGACCTCTGGTCCACCAGCAATTGCATCAGCCGAATGGTTAAGAATGTAAAAATACCTAAGTTGCATATAGGGTCTGTAAGTCTCGTTCAATTTTGCAACTTCCGGGTACATCATTTGTACCCGGAAGTTGCATTTTTAACAAAAACGTGTGACGTTTCAAGCAAAAACATTGAACGTCATAATCCTGCAACGTCATATTTTAGCGGGAAACATATTCAAATTTCAATTTTATCGTAATTCTCGGTGTCACATGACGAGACTTACAGACCCTATTACACAGTAAATTTCGTTATGTTTAAGTTGTTTCAAGTAGTAACCTCTCATTAGCAGCATTAGAATCAAATGGTATGCAAAGCCATAACCTAAAAGAAGTAAAAAAAAAGGACAGGACCCATTACCAACAAATCGAAATAGGAGACCATATCCAGTACCAAGGACATCCATATTAAAGCAAATACTTTTAAAACTGCACATTCAACCTGTTGTTCTATGCATAGCAACACTGCAAACACCATGGGCAACTCCCTAGACTCCCTACACTTCATTTATTAAATTGTTCAGAATGTAATCAGGGTTCTCCTTGTTATACAGCGAAGCATCAAGTATTGTATGGAAGACTCAATGTCACAGACAACGAAATGTATGGAGACATTGTACGTTATATACATGTAAAGCCTATTGATAATGCATTCAAATGACTGACTATGGAATCAGAAGTTCCTTAATCAAGATACTAAAGTCTCTTGCTTCAGATACAAGTTTTCTACCTTGAGGTGGCAGAATTCTTACTCAAATATAACTTTTTTATATTAGATCGAAATAAAAGGTTTTCGACAGGAACCTATTATGTCTCATTATAAGACTAGTATATCGATCAAATTCCTCTCCCCTAGCAATGCAAGCTGACTTCTCGGTGAACGGTTTGGGTAGACAGGGTTAGCGTATAATTAGCTTAGTTAGGTTGAATAATGTTGAAAAAAAAAGTAAACCAATTTTATTTCAAACAACATTGGATAACGTTTTGTCCTATTCAGAATAATGTTTGGTCTCAGTTTTTGATGATTGAACATTTACCTTTACCTAAACATTACCCAAGTTAAAAGTGGTGCCCCAGTTTCGGGTGCAAGAAAACTAGAAATTTGCTTAAGGTTAAAGGTCCCCTTTTCAGTTCAATGTTAAACCTATGGGAATTTTGTGTAAAACCCCCAGCCTTAACTGCTTGTTGGTTTATTCCAAAAATTTATCTGCAAATTATTGAGATAATTGCCCATGCAAAGCTACCATTGTTTTATGCTAGTATCAACAAATTCAATGATTTTGCAGAAAAAATCTTAAAAATATTGTGGTAGTTGGATGTTTTCTGGGACAAAAATGCGGTCTGTTCGAATGATTTGTCGTTTTTTATATTGATTATCATAAATAACTCATTCATTTGTTGATATAACTTGCAAAAAATGGTAGCTTTGTATGCATAAATGAAATAATTATCTGCAAACGAAGTTGGTGAAGAACCAACAAGCCGTTAAGGCTGGGGGTTTTACATAAAATTCCCATAGGTTTATCATTGAACTGAAAAAGGGGCCTTTAACCTTAATATCTCATTTATGATTTCGATAGTATACTGTGTGATCTTGCAGTCATGTCAAATTAATTTAAGCCTATCACGATACGAGATTAAATCTAATGTCGAAACCTTGATCTTGGTTGAAATATGGTCTCACAAGGTATTTCATGTTAACCATACAGGTTCTAGAACAAATTGTCATCTAATACGGGACTTTCGAGATAGGAAATCTCGTGTAATTGAAGGCGGAAACGATCTCCTCAAATACCAGTGAGAAGTATAATCGCAATCCAGTCCTGCTGAATATAAATATATACCACATAAAAACAAACTATTTGTTAAATTGAAGTGTACTTATAATTTGTCCTGCATGACAATTTTTTAACAAAATTTTAATTGACGAAAAATAATTAATCTAAAGCGCTACAAATCGATTAAATATAAATTACCCTTGGCTCAACAGTGTTCATTAATTAGTGATTCCATCCCAAGGTATTGATGTATTGATTTTTTTCGTATAATACACAAAAATGTTGTCGGAGTAAACACGACTCAAAATTCCCGTATTGAGCATTAGTCAATTTATACAGAGAATGACGATTTTTTTTCCCTCAACATACTTATAAAAAAGGTCAAGAAGGGCAAATAATTTGCAGCTGTAGTTGTAATTAGGTCTTACTTATATTTTGTAAAAACAATTATCTTCATCAGTTGAAAGACCTAAAAGGACTTGAACAGTGAAAAATTGATTTTTTGTTTCGACAATATTTGTATCAATAGTACTAGTACAGTCATGACGATACACGATCAGTCAAAGAAACATTTCCTTTTATATATGGGCATGTTCCAGACCATATGCGTATTTGGACCGTTCGAAATACCCATACGGTCGGACCGTATGCGTATGGTCCGACCGTACGCGTACGGTCTGGCTATTTCAAAGTCTTGTGTGTTCTTGGATAATATATGAAAAAATTAAAATACCGTATACAACATTATTTAATGAATTAAGTTCTTATTTATAGAAACAAATAAGTTTTCTAAAAATTGTTATTTGAAAGAAAATCTAAGAGAAAATTAATTTACTTTACTGTAATCATGTTTTTATATGCCTTTATTAAATCAGAAACATATAATTACATGTCTCTGATAAAAAGACTTATTAATTAAACGTTATTTGAGATAAAATAATAAAAAAAAAACAAAGTTTCGTAAAAAAAATATAAATGGAATGTTAAATGAAAAAAAATATATATGGTCTCTTCAGAAAAAAAATATTGAATACCACCTATAAGGAATAACAACATGTTTCCCAATTACCCCCAAAAGGGTGCAAATCCCAAAATCTCGTAAAGGGACGGCTGAATAAATATAATTACACAGTGTTCCAAAATGGAATACCCCGAAAGTGTTCCAAAATGGAATACCCCGAAAGTGTTCCAAAATGGAATACCCCGAAATTATTTCACTGCTTCTATAATTTCATTTCACTTATATTATTAACTTATTTTTTTAAAGACCTAATAATTTATACGGTTTTCGGTGGTAGTTAGTGCTATCAGTTTTGACTGTAACTTACTTCTTTGTTTGAAAAACTAATATAGTGTCTGTCTTTTTGTTTGTACTCATACGGTCTAAATATACGCGTATGGTCCAGCTCGTAGCAGAGTATGGGCCGACCATACTCGTACGGTCGGACCATATGAGTATACGCATACGGTCAGGACCGTACGCATACGGTCCAAATACGCGTATGGTCTGGAACAGGCATTTTAATTGTTTTTGCTTACAAAATGCCTAAAATGCTGTAGCAATATACTAATATATTAGAACAATATTGAGAATTATACACGAGGCAAAGATATTTTGTGCGAAGTATTACTCAATTTTATTGAACAGGTTGGGCGTGGCTTAACTTTATCTGTCTTGTACGTAAGTTTAAATCGAATAATCTCGATATGAATGACCCGTGACCAGTCATGTCAATTTAATAGAGTAATATATTGTCTTTGGTTATTTTTCATCGTCAATTGATAGTCTCTGGACCTTGGTTTCTGTAATTACCGATCCCTAGTTCCTTCAGAATTCTCCTGGCATTGTGTGATAAAATGCCTTTTTGTTTTTTTTTGTTCTTGTGTTTGTTTGTTTTTCGTTTTTTTTTTTTGTTTTTGCTTTGTTTTTTTTTTTGTTTTTTTTTTGTTTTTTGCTCTTTTGTATTGTTTTGTTTTGTTTGCTTTGTTTGTTTGTTTGTTTGTTTGTATGTTTGTTTTTTTGTAATGTAAAGCCGTATCCTCAGTTTTTTTCCCATTTGTTGCATATTTTGCAATTATCTGTTGATCTACAAATGTAACCGTTTGTTAACTTATACAAAATGTAACTAGCACGGGTCTTTGGAGATAATAGCTATTGTTTGGTCATGCGACCAAGTTCGAGTGCAGTAGAATTGAATGCACGTATTATATCAAATAAAAGCCCACATATCTAAAGACACAAACTATGGTGTCATCCATGAAAATCAACAATTTTTAAAGTGTATACTGCTCACCAGAGTACCAAAAGTACCAGGGATATAAAATTGGATATAAGGGTATGAAAATAGATCTCCTCGACACCAACCATTTCCCACCGCTTTATATCGGGGAATGGTTGTGTCTCGGGGAACCATAAACTTGCAATTGTTTTCATAGCTAGTAAATAGCTGTAAGTACTTTATATACTTTGGCTCCAAACTGCCGCTGACAAACTTCTCATTAGGATAAAAATTTACGCTGCGAGACACCTGAATGTCATATAAGAAACTTTGTGTACCTCTCGTACATGGAGAACAATTAAATAAACATCTGAAAACATCTGAAATAAAATTAAAATCTAAAACAAATATACAGGAGAGAGGATACTGCCTAGGACAAAAAGCTGTGCAGAAAATACTACCAAACATATTGTTTTTCGAGGCAATATTCTTGAAACTGTATTTGCTTTTACCGTGGTAAGTGGCATTCAGGTCTATTGTGATCTCCCGCTTTTCAACTTCATTAAGCACATTCCCTCGTCTGTCCAGGAATAATCCGAACTCAGGCACTTATACATTTATGTGATATACCCTGGCTGTGAAAGTGGCGCCATGTATTTAGTGTTAGCTATATAGAAATGTATTTTGTTGAGATAACAGTGTGCGTTTAACAGTTTATGAAAAATTGATGTTTTCTGGTGGCTGACGGACTTTATATATTCCAACCGAAAACTTGAAATTTAGATTTCAGCAAAAAAGCTTGTGTTTCCATAATCAGAAATTAAAACTTTTAATCAATAACATTTTGTTCCTTCCCGTATTTATTTCATAATGTAACTATTGAGAACCAATGAAGAAGGTAATACATGTACTACGTTTTAACCGCTAATTCAGGCATTTTTTAAAGGACCTTAAAACACACAAGTTGAAATTGCCGTTCAGCCATTTGCACTGATTAATTCATTTAGACCTATAAGGGCTGTAATTTAAGATGTATCAGTTCATTATCATTTATAAAGTTTGCTAATGAAAATTGACAATTCGCCTAAATGTTATAAAAAGATCTGTGTTGGAAAACCCGTGTTACGGCACATATTGTCGCCCCTGCACATATTGTCGCCGGCGACAATATGTGCAGACCTTATCGGCACATATTGTCGCCGGCGACAATATGTGCTGCACATTAACGGCACATATTGTCGCCGGCGACAATATGTGCCGGTTTTGTCAATGCCAAACGTCATTTGGGGCGACAATATGTGCCGTATATATCGGCACATATTGTCGTCACAAAAATAATTATAAAATATGCAAGATATATATACCTTTGAATCTGAAATTGTTCTATTGACATACATACGCTTTTTATACGACCGCAAAAATTTGCGGTCGTATAATGTTATGGTGTTGACGTCGTCGGCGTCTGTGGACAGCATAACTTTGCTTCTAGTGGACGGATCATTATGAAATTTTAGTATGATGTATCTCGGCACACGCGTAAACAGAGATTTTAATTTTGAGTTGGTGGCCCTGCCCGTTTCAGAAAAAGGGGCCAAAAAGGAGTGAAATTGGGTGTTTTCACATTTTTGACTGTAGAATCTTTATTATTTATTGGATTTTGATGGGGTTTGTTTCAGTGTGCTCCTGAGGAAATTTCCAATCTGATGTATGCCAACGAATTTCACGTAGCATGTACTGCTCACGAGATAAATGGGCCCAACAGTGGCAAATCTCAAAAAAATATTTTTTTTATTTTAAGTCCGATTTTGATGCAGTTTTTTTCAATGGATTCCTTGTGAAAAATTAATATGACGCTCAACTGTTAGATTTTTGATAACTTGTTTCCTTTCCCAGCTATGAGGGGCCGAAAGGGGCCAAAATTGCGAATTTACAGATTATGTAGAATTTTTATTTTTCATCGGATTTCGATGGGATTTTTTTCTTTGGATTCCTCTTGATCTCAGCTTTCAGTAGTATGTCAACGGATTTGGCGTAGCTCTTACCGTTTCCGAGCTACAAGGGGTCAAAGGGGCCAAAATTGCGAATTTGCAGATTATGTAGAAATTTTATTTTTCATCGGATTTCGATGGGATGATTTTTTTCATCGGATTCCTCTTGATCTAAGTTTTCAGTAGTATGTCAACGGATTTGGCGTAGCTCTTACCATTTCCGAGCTACAAGGGGTCAAAGGGGCCAAAATTGCGAATTTGCAGGTTATGTAGAATTTTTATTTTTCATCGGATTTCGATGGGATTTTTTTCTTTGGATTCCTCTTGATCTAAGCTTTCAGTAGTAATTCAACGGATTAGGCATGGCTCTTTACATATTTTTCAAAGCTCTTTCGGATTTTTTTATCAGTAAGTGATCAAAAGGGTTGATTTTTTTCCCTATTTTGTTTCCAGTTAATAACTGTGTCAAGCTTCTTTTTGTGTCCATCTAATTATTGTGTCAAGCCTTTACTGTGTCCACATTCACTTTAAACTACTTTTGTTGAAATTTCAGTGGTCGACATGCTGCGGTCGTATCATGCTGCGCTCGGCGTAGCCCTTTATTAAACACTTGACTGAATGCACTGATCTTTCGAAAGCATACATTATGTCTGAAATTCACTGAATGGGATTTTTTTAAAGAGAGTTTAATGAGAACTTGCACCTGAGTAGGCTGAGCTTTTGTTCATGCAGGCCTTTGCAAAGGACCTCCCGTACTCTATACTTTTTATGGTTACTATCAGAAATTCAAAATATTAAGAGTTCTCATATTAAGATGGGTAAAGCTCAATTGTTGAAGGCCTCATGGCGACTTCAAGATGACGAACAACAAAAAAAGCGTTGTTCCATTGCTTATTACCATGTATTTGTAGAGACTTGTCTCATTCTCATTTACTCCATATCCCTTCATTGTTAACAGAGTAAAATAAAGTTCAAACTCACTGTTTTGGCCATAATATTTAAAATAAGATGAATGACAAACCTGCCTTAGTGACCACGTGTATTAAGTGACCTCCTGTCTTATGTTAATAACTTTTGTTTATCCCTTGTGATTTTCATATTGATTTTACCTGTATTAAGAGGCATCTGTCTCACTTGACCCTTTTCAGAGTACACGTGGGAGGTCACATAAGACAGGCTTGGTGATATTAGGGGACGATCATTTGATTTTCAAGGGGTGGGGCTGGGGGCTTGGGCGATTTTGTAAAACCAGTGAACCAGATGTAATTAAACCACCCGTCAACCAACATGGGCATTGTTGCTAAAAATGAAACCTACGGGGAAAAGTAAATTCAAAAACATTTACAGATACAGGTCAATATGACAAGATCTACTTCGCCTACAGTAAACAATTATTCTGCTATATTGGAGTAATTGCCATTTTTGTCGATATTTCACATTTTTACCCCTTTTTAGCTCATCTGGTTCAATTCAAAAATTGTCTCTTGCTTGTCCGCACCTCATCAAAGGTGGTCGCTGGCGGTAAACATAGTTTAACGTAGGGACCCTATGGGAAATGAATTCAAAGATCTTCTCCTCTGAAACTAAAGAGCCAATTGGAACCAAACTTGGTCACAATGGTCCTTGGGTGGTCCTCTTGGGTTTGTAATTTTTATGTTTGTACCTTATCCAAGATGGCAGCCAGCAGGGAAGATATTTGTAACATTGGGCCCTATGGAAAATACCTTCAGAGATCTTATGTTCTGAAACCCCTTAGTCAATTGGAACAAAACTTGGTCACAAGATTCCTTGTTTGGTCCTCTTCAAGGTTTGTGATTTTTATGTTCGTACCTTATCCAAGATGGCTGCCAGTGCTGAACATATCACCCTTTGGGAAATGCATTCAAAGATCTTCTCTGAAACTAGTAAGCCAATGGGAACTTGGTCACAATACTCCTTGAGTAGTCCTCTTCAGCCAGTGGGGAACATAGTTTAAGATAGAGACCCTATGGGAAATGCATTCAGAGATCTTCTCCTCTGAAAATACCAAGCGAATTGGAATCAAACTTGGTCACAATAGTCCTTCTTTAATCCCCTTCAAACTTTGTGATTTTTATGTTTTACCTTATAAGAAGACCGCCAGTACGGAACATAGTTTAACATAGGACCCTATGGAAAATGCATTTAAAGATCTTATGTTCTGAAACTGGTTGAATAATTTCTGTTAAATTAAAAAAAAATATTCCTAGGGTGACCCTCTTCAAAGTTTGTGAATATTATGTTCGTTTCTCATCCAAGATAGCTGCCAGCGAGGAACATAGTTTTAACATAGGATATTGTTCAGCATAGGAACAAGGTGAGCGATACAGACTCTTGAAAGTCTCTTATTTGGTTAATATTATATGCAATTTTGCGCTGAATGAATTTAACAGAAACTGAAAATAATTTAGTTTTGAATGTAATACATTTTCTGATTGGTTAAAAAGTTTAGGTTTATTTCCACTGTTGCTATTGTCACAACAGTTATTTCACGGAAGTCACTATGATTGGAAAGATCGTTACAATGTTTCTATTTCACAATTAATAGATATTTCTCCAGTTAGAACGGTAAACGGAGATATAAGTACATTGGTATAGGTAGAGAACAAGCATACTTTTTGTGAAATATGAATCCGAATCTGAGAAAAAAATATACAGAGGAGGACGTGATTAAAATGAAAGAGTCTCTGATCAAGAATATCTTTGTCCAGTTTTTAATACTGGTTTTTAAAAAGAATATTGGAATTTCAATGGACAAACTGTGCACCTCTTTCAGCCGATCTGTTTCTCCACTCTTATGAAGCTGAATTCATCGAAGGGTTCTTAAAAATACGGATAAAAAACCTAACAAAATCCTTTAATTGCAGCTTCCTTTATATATTTGTCAATAAACAACCCTCGCTTTGGTGATTTTCTTCATCTTATGCTCCCGAAAGAGCTCGAAATTCAGGATACTACAGACACTGCCACAACGGCCTCATTCCTTGACCTTCGTCTTGAAATTGACAGCAGAGGTAGGCTACAAACAAGGCTGTATATGATACAGGCGAGGACTTCACTTTACCAATTAGTCAACTTCCCTTACCTTTGTAGCAACATTCCAACAGAAGCTGCATATGAAGTTTACATCTTCAAACTCATTCAAGCTCAAGAGCATGTGGTCGATAAAGTGACTTTCTTGATAGAGCCCGGTTACTCACAAATAGGCTACTTAAACAAGGGTATGCTACCCTTAACTTGAAGTCATCAATGTCGACACTGCGATCTTGTGGACTGCTATGGGATATAAGATGACAACATATCTATCCCTTCAACAGCTCAAGAGTGCAGCTGATCTAATCCTTGTTTTAAATTAGGTCCGTGTTGTTTATCTGTATATATGTTTTTCTCTACTGTTCCGCACTTGTGTGATGTCTTTGCATCTGTGTTTCCGATGTTGCCATTGTCTTTGGATTATTATTATTTTAGTCTGACAGTTCGGTTCTCACTTAATTCACAAAAGCGAATAGTCATCTTTGAGTAGACCAAGAATTTATAACCGAGTTGACAGACACCGGCTATGACAATACATCGGCAAACGAATACCGAAGCTAGAACGAGAAAAGGGGAAATTCTAAAATCATAAATAAAAAATCACGGCAATTCACAGCAACACGAAATGAGACAGTATGACAAAGACAAAACAAATAAACAAAAAAGAACAAGAACGTCACAAAACTAAATCATCAGGTGCCCCGGAAGCATGATCTGCTCCACGCCTGGAGCAGATCATGCTTACCCTTCCGGAGCACCTGACGATACCTGTTTTTATAGGGGTTCACACTGCTAGTGCTTTAGTTTTGTGACGTTCTTGTTCTTTTTTGTTTATTTGTTTTGTCTTTGTCATACTGTCTCAATTCGTGTTGCTGTGAATTGCCGTGATTTTGGATTTATGATTTTAGAATTTCCCCTTTTCAGAACGAAACCAGGAATGTTTATAAAGGAGCTTCCTTACATCATTCCTGTAAAGTTTGGTTGACATTGTTTCAGTGGTTTTAGAGGAGATCATCAAAATATTATTTTCTTATAGGGTCCAATGTTGAACTATGTTCAGCGATGACGGTCGCGTTTTTTGTCTGGTCAGACATAAATAATAGGAAATAGAAGGGAAACGGGGAATGTGTCAAAGAGACAACGACCCAAAGGGGAGTAATAACAACTCAAAACCACCATAAGATCTTCAATGAACGGTGAGGAAACCCCACAACCAACGGCAGGTCGGAGTTGGCCCCAAAGTAAAGCGTAATCAAGTTCAGCGAAATAAACATCATCCTAGACTCCCATAGATATACAGTGAACTAACTAGAAAACAGACAAGACACACAAAGGCTTAATAAATCTCCTGACTTATAACAGGCGCAAAACTGCTGCGGCGGGGTTAAACTAGTTTTATTGGGCCCAAACCTTCCCCCTATAGCCAATGTGATAAATAAAAAAAAACAATTGTAACAACAGTAAAATTCAGTTGGCAACAGGACTGAGTAAATTTCGACAAATGAAACTGAAAGAACTAAATATACGGACATAAACATGATATAACAAGAGACTACTAGCAGTTAACTGACATGCCAGCTCCAGACCCATTACCAACTGACAAATTAAGTTATGTACCCTCAGTATACAGCTTCCGAGGAGTTTAGCATAATGATTTCATGTATATACCGGAATAAATAGCCCGTGTCCATGCAATACTGATTTTAGAAATTTAGAATGTGTTTAGTTAGAATGCAAAGACCCTATGAAAAATCAATGTGAAAAAAATAAGCATATTTGGTAATGGCCTTCCATACATCATTCCTGTAAAGCTTTTGTTAAATTTGTTCCAGTAGTATCAGAGAAGATGTTCAACATGTGAAAAGCTAACGGACGGACGACAGACGCAAAGTGATGGCAAGAGCTCACACTTACCCTTTGGATCTGATGAGCTAATAAGGCAAAACAACAAATAGTTCCAATATCAATAAAAGTTTGCTTTTGCTTACAAAAACAATGTCTCCTTTGTTCCCAAGATTTAGATATGAGTCCGAAAGTATTTTTAGGCTATTTTGATACATGTAAAGTGAAATTATATTATTATGAGGGTGCCTCACTGTATATCAAGCTTCATTACCTTCTGTGGAGCAGTTAAAAGGCGTTTCGCTTAATTACAATCTGTTACATAAGACTTTTGCCAATTCCTAAGGTCCATAACATGATATAAAATTCTTACATACCAGTTTTATTATTTCTGTTGAGTAGTTGGGAATTTAATAAGATTTCCTAGTAGTATACACAACTGCAGAAGAATGGAGGGGACTTGTGAATTTTTTTTTCTATCTCGTGGCCACGACATACTAAGTCGTGGCCACAAGATAGCTATGTCGTGGCCACGAGATACTATCTCGTTCCAATGACATACTAAGTCGTGGCCACGAGATAGCTATGTCGTGGCCACGAGTTACTATCTCGTTCCCACGACATACTAAGTCGTGGTCACGAGATAGCTATCTCGTTACCACGACTTACTAAGTCGTGGCCATGAGATAGCTATGTCATTCCCATGAGATACTATCTCGTTCCCACGACATACTAACTCGTGGCCACGAGATACTAAGTCGTTGCCACGAGATACTAAGTCGTGGCCACTAGATACTAAGTCGTAGCCACGAGATAGTATGTCGTGGCCACGAGATAGCTATGTCGTGGCCACGAGATACTAAATTGTGGCCACAAAATACTAAGTCGTGGCCACGAGATACTACCTCGTTCCCACGACATACTATGTCGTGGCCACGAGATACTATCTCGTTCCCACGACATAATAAGTCGTGGCCACGAGATAGCTATAAGTTTCTCGTGGCCGCGGCAGAGCTATCTCGTGGCCACGACTTAGTATCTCGTAGCCACGGCTTAGTATCTCGTGGCCACGAGCTAATATGTTGTGGGAACGAGATAGTATCTCGTGGGAACGACATAGCTATCTCGTGGCCACGACTTAGTATCTCGTGGCCACGACTTAGTAAGTCAAGGGAACGAGATAGTATCTTGTGGGAACGAGATAGCTATCTCGTGACCACGACTTAGTATGTCGTGGAAACGAGATAGTAACTCGTGGCCACGACATAGCTATCTCGTGGTTACGACTTAGTATGTCGTGGGAACGAGATAGTATCTCGTGGCCACGACATAGCTTTCTCGTGGCCACGACTTAGTATGTCGTGACCACGAGATAAAAAAAAATTCACATGTCCCCTCCATGTTTCCGTACACAACTACAATGTGGTGAAGTTTCCAAAAACTAAGTTTCATTAAATCCTGCTTTGTAGTTTCAGAGGGAATGTGCTGATGAACTTTGCGTCGAACAGACGGATGGGCATGGCAGAAAGTGGGGGGATACATACTTATCAAGGGTCACTGCTATTCTAGCTGGAAACTAAAGCCAATATCAATTCAAGCAAGCAAAATGATACCCCGAAGATAAGACACATGGGGAAACATGCATTTTGTATAACTATTTAGAGTATTGTTATTGATCAATTCAAGGAAAGTAAATAAAATATTATGAAGCAAAAGAGTCTCTTAAATATGAAGTTGGCCTTCTTTGCCTTCTAGCAGATGATACGGAAAGATTTATAATAGGACGAAAGACTCATGTTCACCGATATCAGTGCTGTCTTTCTCAAGCTCCTTCTATGCATTTCTTCATAGTTCTTTCAGTGAACAAAATTGTATATTGTTCAGTTCAATCTATCTATCTACCAATTTTATAACAGTTGATATCTATGTCCTTTGCTGATTTTGGCTTTCCATTTATATCATATTTAGTTATTTGTTCTCTATTAGTTTTCAAACATGTTTGAGTTTATGGTCTTCCAAATGTTTAGATTTTATCTGCACTGAAGAGACATAAGTTGTCGAAATGCTCATATGCAGAAACTAACTTTACAGTAATTTCGGTATTTTGTTATCTGGATAAGTTGTACAGAAAAAAAAAGAATTTTGCAAAGAATTGCCATGCAATGTACAACCGAAATGATCAGAACCCGAGGGTACATAATAGTTTATATAACCAACAAGTTTCACTGGTGATGCTCAATGCTTCTTGTAATAAAAGATCTTGAATCAAACACAACTTTTGATTTTAAATCACTCCGATTTTGAAATAGGGTTAAATTTCCCAACACCCACTTTTTGGGTTTTCCTGTTTTGATAACTTTCCCATCATTTTTCCCATTTCCCAATTTTTTACCACTTTTTCCAAGTTTTCAAAACCGTGTCCCTCCCCTCATACATGGACTTGAATTTCTAGACTTAAAACTTTACGACATATGAACAGTAAGATCATACTTACCTGTCTGGAGCCCTTAATGGTCCCAGATTTATGTGGTATTTAACACTGCTAGGTATTTGTGACGTTGTTCTAACTTCTTGGCTTAATCTGTGTTGTTTCTATATTGTTTAGTTTTTTTTTTCATTCCCGCACTAGGGAATCAAAGTTCGGGTATACTGTTGTTGTCTCTGTCCGTCCATCACGCATTTTTTGCGACTTGAACTCTTCCATGTTGGGATTTAGGAATTTAATTTAGCTGAATTAGTATTGGCAATGCATACAATACGCTTTCGACAATATACATAAAGGCTAAAATTTCATTTTTATATGACATAAATTCCTCCCACATTTTCATTTTTCTTACAGAACTGTGCATGTAGTCTGCAGATGCGCAATACGCTTTTGTAATTTCGAAACTAACACTTATGATCTTTCTTAATTTTTGCACACAATCATGACTTTTTGCAAGTTTTTGGTACAAGAATTAAATAATTGTGAACACAAAGTTTTTTTTTCAAATTGGTTTAAAATTTTGGTAAATTTCCAGAAACAGTTATTTTATACGTCTATAGAGCAGAACAAAACTTTACTTAGTTCTTACAAGTATTTGAGTTTGTATGCACTGATGAAACATTTATCAATTTACTTTTTCAATCATGGCCATCAGATTTGCTTTGCTAACATTTAGAGTATTCCTAAGCAGTATAGCTTATTTATGACAATTTTTTAGCCGAATTGCGTCGAAGTCGAACTCGGCTTATAATTTGATGAATGGTGTCTGGGCGTCCGGGCGTTCGGGCGTCAACTTTTGGTTTCCGCATGATATCTTGAAGTCGAAATGGAACTTGGCATAGTTATGACTTATGATCAGAGGACGAACCCTATCGATTTTAAGGTTTGTGCGACAAAGGTCAAGGTCACAACTTCTAAAAATGTTACAAAAAAATACAATTAGAAATAAAGCCTAAAATCACTTGTTTGATATTATTTGGATAACAAAAGTAGCTAAAAAGTTTTATTGTTCATACAAAAGTTCTCTTAATATTGCCAGAACATGTTAAACTCATCTATTACTTCCGTACACCAACACACTTTTTTTGGATGTCATTAACTAAAAAAATAAAATATATTGAAAAGTCAAAATTAAAAAAAGGAGGTAATAAATGTTCAATATTTTTAAAAGTCTTCTGCAATATCCAGTTTAAATAAAATTTTATATGGAAAAAAATACCTTTGGGTATTCTGATTTTTAGTAAATTTCCTGAAACTCAATTTCAGCAACATGAATTGCCTAGATTATAAGGGACACCCTGCTCAAATTTTTTTAATAGTAGTCTGAAATGGGTTGTAATGGATAGTGGAGTTTTCAGTTGCCCTGGAAACCAAACCAGAACACTTAATTTTTGAAAAAATGTATTCTGCTACATATTTTTATTCACAATATAAATTACATTATAAAAGGAACCCCTGCCAATTTTTTTTTTACGAAAGGGGGACTCGCAATGTTTCGATTTCAGCAATACGTATTGCCTTTATTATAAGGGGAAACCCTGCCCAAATTGTTTTGAACTGTAGTCTGCTGAAATGGGTTGTAATGAATAGTGGAGCTTTCAATTGTCATGGAAACCAAACCAGAACACTGAATCTTTAAAAATAAATATTCGGCTTCATTTTTTTCCTCAGTTTCCGAAATATCACTCAAATGAATAGAAAAAAAGTATTCTGCTACATACTTTAACCATTTCAGCAATATTCGAAAATTGAATTTTAAGGGGAACCCCTGCCCAAATTTTTTTTTGGAAAGTTACTTGGAATTGTTTTACTTCATGCAGCTAACAGCAATATGTATCACCTAGATTATAACCCCTGCCAAATTTTTATCCAAGTTGAGACAAAGTCAAACATCCTGCAAAAGTTACATTATAAGGATCTGATTGAACAGGTGACTTTACTACCGGAGTTGACATGTTCAACACGGCGGGTGTCTTATAAGAAGCAGGAGATGCTTACTCTACCGGTGCACCTGATCTCACCCATGGTTTTTATTGGGTCCGTGTTGTTCATTTTTGTATATGTGCGTGTCTTCATTATTCAGACATGAAACAAATGAGTATCTCCTACATCTGAATTTAAGGGGGTAGACCTGGGGAATCCTAAAATTTTCCACTCGTTTAATTTTTTTTTAAATATTTTCAGTATTAAAACTACACATGTTCATGTCGACTTTAAGCAATTTTCAACAATTTCTACCATCCCGTTTTATGTCTAGTGGTCATCAAAGATGCACTGTTTCCACATATTATTTGGTCTGTTCATGACTTGATTGTGCTGTATAAAATTGGCTCTTATCAAATTTCTATTTTATGTAAAATTATTTCAAATGCAAAATTCTGTAGATTAGACATGTGTGAAAGTTGACATGAATAATTTTAGTAAATTTTATCAGTTTGAATTGAAATACATGGGTGCTCTGAACAGTATCTATATATAGGCTGAAATTTTTACTCTGTTTTGACCACTATAAAACATTTCTTGTAAAAAATTCTGTCGTTTAATTGTCACCAAAAACTTAGAATAGAAAGAAAACTAGTATATGTAAGATATATTTTTTTTCTTAATTTAAAAAAAGTGGGTAAAAATCGATAAAATTGCTGAATCTGTGCTATAAATTACCTCCCTTGGAAGAAATCTGACTTTTACATATTTTCATTATCTTTGGATAGCATTGCAAAAGTGTAAAGTAAAATGCAGTCATTATAGATAACTGGATGTTGTGTGGTTGTTTTCGTGACAAAATTAATATTTACTTGCTGTGTGAAAAAACTTTTACAATTTGAAAATTTTGATGATACCTATGGTAATGATTCTATTTATTCGTGTAAGTACTAAACAAGTGAAAAACAGAGTTATCTCCTCATACCCCAAGTTTACCCCCTTAAATCATTTCTATAAAACCGCTGATGGACACTTCTGGCTTTTTATTCCATGTAACAAAACCAAATCAATAACATAAAACCAACATCAGAAGAAATAAAAACATAGAAACAACGGCAGTAGAATACCGAAGGAACAAGGAAAGCGATGACTACAAAAATCGAAGTCCAATGAAAGTGAACCAGTATAAGCTCATCCGTCAGTGAATATATACATGAAGTTAACGAATAACTGAATTGATGTTTTTTAAATAAGATGCATATTTCAAACCAGCAGATTTCAGAAATATAGTCTTGAACTTGCACAGTACATTATGGGTCCATAAAATAAAGTCAGTAATGAAATTTATGTCACGGATTTAGGTAAATTATTGAATTTGTTGAAGCCATTTTTAAAGTCGCATAAACAACAATTTATGTATATTTGTTGAACATGAATTTAATAATTTGTGGTTTTGTGAACAATCTTTCGCGTATTCGGTAGATAGAAATCTACAACTTTATGCCTGCAGTTACATGTCTCATAACAATGAAATGAACATTTAAACAAAGCTTTATTGACTGTTTGTGCTGAAATGTTTACTTGCTTTCTTTTGTTTATTTGAGATTTTTTTCGTACAAAGGATGCTTATTATATATATCATTGGATTTTGTGTCACTGCAGTTATTGTTTCCAAAACAGGTAAGACAAGTCCAGATTGTATAGCACTTTATTTGAAATTGTCAAATCAACTTTTCACCATTTGAATATATCCATTCGGAAAAAAATCGTCAAAAATGAAATGCTTCCTACTTTTTATATAGATCTGAATATTTATTAAAAAAAAAAATAAAGGAAAAAAAAAAAAAAAAACATTAATACCAAAATTACAATTAATTTAAATTCTGCATATGGCCATTTCGACCCTTTACGCAATGTATTGATCCAGGTGGTCTAAAATAATACAGACCATATTTGAAATTGCAATGAATAAATGACAAATCTCGTTAAAACAATATTGTTAATGGATGGACTTTTCCAAATACTGAAAATAAGTACATGTGTATGGTAGGTTCACATATGTAAGACTATGTGCTGTGAGATTTACATTACACAGCTCAGATTTAATACAGAGAAATACAAAACTGCAGAAAAAAAATGTTTGTAGTAGTGAAAGCCAAATCGTTAAAAGTCCTACTACTACCCATTCAGTTGACGGTCAAATCGCGATTGACGCCAACAGAATAATGTACTAGTATTGCTTCATTTTCTTAGACATTTTTGTAAAAGATTAATCGGAGCTATTAGATTATAATACGATTGGAACGTGGTTACCAGAATTGAAGACGATCATAGATTTGTTACCGTATAAATTGCTCAGAACTAGATTGTACATGTACTTGACTAGCACTGATTTTTTAACACTAATATACGGCGCATTCGACTGGCGCATATTGCGAAACGCGAGTCGGATGCGAAATTGAATTGATATTAAAGCCGGAGTATTCCTTTATTATACTTCCGTAAATGGTGGTTTACAGTGGGAGATGACCCATGTGAGATCGATGCACGCGACCTCATCTCACACCGGTAAATGACCAAACAAGTTTCAAGTTTCAAGTTTTTATTTCTCAAGTCCCCAACAGGGGAATGTGAATATAAACAAAATAATTAGCACAATATATGTCTAAGAACATAAAGCAATATATTAAAGAACATTTTGATGCAACATATATACAATTGAGTTATGTGATATGAAAGGAAGGCAATCAATAGATTGAAATATTACAATTAATTGACTATTGAAAGTACAATTTTACAAAATTTTGCAAGTTTATGGTAAACATTATAGGTATCTAAATTAAATAAGTTATAAAATTTGTCAGTGTTTGGATTTGTAGTTAAATTACGTGGCAACAATGACTTACGTTCTTCATTGAAAAAAGAACATTCAAATATATAATGGTATTCACCACCTACACAATTACTGGTACAGATGTCACGAATTCTATCATCACGTTCAATACCCCAAAATCTACCTTTTTCAGTATCAAGCTTATGATTGAGACATCGAAAATTACATAATGCTTTCCTTAAGTCACCTGGCAAATTAAGTAAATATTTTTCTAAACCATGATTACATTTAAAAATTCTATAATTAAGACATTTTGGTGAAGTAAAAACATTTGCAGCCCATTTTTGTTTTAACTGGTCACATAATCTTTGTTTAACATTCCTTGACAAAGTACATTATTAGTTACATTTTGTGATATCCAAAGATTAGAATAAACACATTCATTTAGAATTTTCTCAATACAAAGTAACCATTTGGAAGGAAAAATATCATGTTCATGCAATTTGTACAACAATTTATACAAAATAGCAGAAATCTATCTTGTTTGTTACAATAAACCTTTTCCATAAACCAATCATTCTGCTTTTAATAAAAAAACTCTATAGGATATCTACCTAACTCACCATACAATATACAATTAGGAGTAGATTTTTTAACAGTACGTGTTGATTTTTGTGACCATGATTTAACGTCATAAAACACCTGACGTCACAATGTAAAGAATACTCCAATGGCGACAACGTTGTTCAAACAGTAAAGATTACCAGACGTTTTTTTTTCGCTTTTTACGGAAGAAATAGGATCTTGCATAAGATCAAAATTAAAGATCGGGATATCTTTCACTCGTAAAAGAAATTCTACGTCTTTTCCTCTCGTTTCGCTACGCTCCACTCGAGAAAAGACGAAAATTCTTACACTTGTGAAAGATATCCAGATCTTTAGTCTGACCTAATGCAAGATCCTATTAGTCTTTTCATTATGATGCCATAATAGATCGACTTTTCCGCAAATTAGTCCCCTTTTTCCGTAAAAATTGTCTAAAAATATCTTCTTAATCAAACGTTGACATATTGATTTTTACAGCTCAACATATAGCAAAAGTGTAAATCTCTGAAATATCAAAACAAAAATCTATCTGATATCCATTTCATATGAAAGCTAAAAAATAAGTATGTTCTAACAGTTCCTAATAGAATAAAAAAGATATCAGGAAACACCTACAATGGCCGAAAAACAGCCACATGCCACAAAGTAAATAGGAACTGCACAAGAAAAAAACCCACAATAAAAATACAAAAGACAAACGAAAACAACGATAGGAACTCTGGACAGCCGGACTTGGTACCGGCACTAGCAAAAGCCAGCGGTAGGATTAAACCGGTTTATGGGTACCCAAACCTCCCCTTTCTCTGTCCCGTTTCCCTATAGTATAATAAACATACGAATAAAACCCATACAGGTAGACTACTAACTAATATATTCTTTGTAAATAATGTTGAAAATATTGAATTTGGCCTGATATTCAAAGCCTTATACCAGGAAAAGATGTGCGGTGACATATAATTTTTATTTTTAACAAATGGGCCAAGACTTACAAAATATCTTGAAATAAGATTATTCTGTCTGATATTTTTATTCGGCTCGACTTACCTTAATGAACGGAAACTTCTTCGTTTAGTTTTTAGTCTTTAAGTGCGAATAAGCGAAGGCTATCAGCATTGAAGAGGTGATCTTTAGTAAAACATTTTTATGAAGATGAAGTTACTCATTATTTGACATAGACACAGTTTTATTATATTTTGTATTTGAACAATCGCAAAAGATACAAGTACAATTTTGATTGAAAATGTATTGTACAGACAGAACAAGACACCAGTTCCCCTTTCATAAAATTTGAATATTTTAAATACATATACATTTACTCTAAAATACATGGGTATCTTAAAAAAATAATAAAACATAATATTTTTACCACATATATAATGATGGATAACCAACATTTTACAGAGGAAACAGTTTATCAGATATATTAATTATTACATTTGTATCGGACAAACATTTTTCTATTGCCTGTAGACATTTTATAATCAGCCATCTATTTTTTTTTTCATCTGAAATCATTCGAGCGTTTTATCAGTAGGATAATCATTGACCATGTGTAATGCTTGTTTAATGTATGCCCCCACACCTGGAACTGGTAAACATTTTTATATCG
>MJUU01047323.1:0-10437 GCA_002080025.1 Modiolus philippinarum | reverse complement strand
CCCCCCCCCCCCCCCCCCCTCAAAGATATGAGTGTAGCATTGTTCGACATTAACCAAAATTGAGAGCCACTCAAACTGGTGCTAGGGGCAGTCTTGAACTTTCTATGATCTGCTATGAGGTATGAGCTTAGTTCATTGCTGAAGAATCCGTGGTAACTTCAAGATGAAGGACAACAATATAAGTGTTGTTCAATTGCTTAGTTTATTCATTTATTTGTAGAGACTTTCTCTTGTACATTTAATCCATATCATTTCATTATTAACTGTATGTAATTATTAATTGCCATTTAGAAATATTGTCCCAAAACATAGTTGATTAGTTGAGTGCATAATTATGACTGTCAATATTAACCAATATTCCATTCCATTAGCCTTTATTTTAGTCTGAATGAAAGGCTTAAATGAGACTGCTGTTGGAAACATGATAGAATTTGTAGGCACATTTCGGCGGTAAATTATTAATTTTATTGCACGTCCGATTTTAAAAGCTCCTGAGAGCTGTTGTCAGTGTGATTTTATCGACGTTAAATAAAGCTTTTTGTAATTTGTATTTATATTGTACTCTCAATGTTTGTTGCTTTCGATGTTTCTAATCACGTCTTCTTCCGTTTATATTACTTAATAGCCATGGGACATTGCTTCACGTTTTTGGTGATAATTAATGTAACAAATAGATGATTTTTTATGATTTACTTGCAGAGGCTGCGAACTCTTTATCGTATTGTGGTGAACCTAAAACATGGATAGAAGCAAAAATATTCTGTGAGAGGAAAGGAGGACGGTTAATGAACAGGGGTACGGAAAATGATGCAATGTTTTTACAACGACCTGACATACCAGAATACCAGGAGGTCTGGCTAGGACAATATAAGGGTCTATCCGGATGGGTGGAAGAGATCGGTATGTTTGATAAAATGCAAGTATTTTGAGTAACGTGGGCGGTTTTGTTTTCGATCTGTGTTATGCTTTCACGAATGAGTTGGCCATCATCAAAATGACCTCTGCATTTCATGTAAAACCGAACCATATTTGAAAATTCCCCTAGAATTTATTTTTGGTACGATTTTCTTTTCTTTTTTCACTGTTAAATAGAGCTTGACAAATAGTTTCATCTTTTATCGGGCAAAATATTTTATGCTCAGAAGTTTTTTTTTAGGATTTAAAGACGAGCACAAAAGTTCAGAGTAAAAATTTACATTGTACAAAATGTATCTATACGTAAAAAATTCTATCCGTGTTTTAACCATGGAAGTTTAAATGCGACTTGATATAAAATTTATTTCAAAATAATCAGCAAAAACTGTTTGTCAAGCTCATTTTTAAGGAATTTGGATCGTGAAAATAAGACCAGAAATGAATACTAGACAATTTTTTAAGTGGGCCCTTTTTACTTGAAATGCACACGAAAATTTGACGTTGGTGAAATAACTGTACTGTACATGTAATTTCTTCTGGGAGTGCTACTCAGATGTGAAATTTCTTCCACCAAGCAGTTGAGTTTCGAGGTAAAAATATTTTATGGAAACTATATTTCTCATATTTTTAGATAATATCCAGATCAATTCTGTTTTATTGCCTTTATTTGAAAATTTGAAAAATGTTTCATGGCTGATGAAACAAAAGAGTAACACATTTACCTTTTTCTTTTTCTGTCTATTTCATTTCAGATCATTTCTGTTTCAGTCTTGCGTTTAATCTTTATTTTAGCACCCATTCGCATTCCTTTAATAATTTAAAATGCATAGAGATTGAAGTGATTAATAAATAGTCCCGTTTATTTTGTATTTTCTGAATTATTGACAATTAGATTTTCATATGGTCAAATTTACATAATTGCCCATATCAGGGTATTTGTAAATAATTTCTGAAAGGGAATCTGATATCACGTACATTTGTATTCATCTTTATCTAGCAAATCACAAATGTAGTCCTCTTGGTGTCATATTGTAAAATGCCATTTTGTTTCAGTATTGTCGGCATTTTTGTTTTGTTTTGTTTTGTTTTTTGTTTTGTTTTGTTTTTGTTTTTTTTTTCTTTTTTTTAATGCCTGGTTTAAGTTTCTTTCTTAGTTTGTCATTCTTATGCATTGAATACATTGTATATTAAAATCTGTTTATATCTAGTTTCTTGTCTATTCTATATTCTACTGTCGATGTCAACACTGTTCAAACAAGTGCATCAAAGTTTTTTTTTGAAATCTGTTTAAGGCTGTTATTTTGAACGATCCCTTATTGTCAGTTGGTACAGCTTACAACAGACAGACAGTGCGGCAGCCATTGAAAATTTTGGCAAACATTATTTCTACTTTCTGTTTATGTTGTTATGATGAATGGTCCTTGAGTGCCCTCGTCTTGTTATAGCTGAAATATTGCTCAGAAGACGTTGAACAATATTCAATCAATCAATCAATCCTTTGGTGTCAGTTGGTACAGCATACAACAGACAGACAGTGCGGCAGCCATTGAAAATTTTGTCAAACACTATTTTTACTTTCTGTTTAAGGTTGCTATGATGAACGATCCCTGGGTGTCAGTTGGTACAGTATACAGCAGACAGACAATGCAGCAGCCATTTGCCAAACAATATGCAACGCCACAGATTACTTTGCAATGAAGGTACATGTAAATGTCTTCTTGTTATATCAATCAAAATAAACCTTTCGTAAAAAAATCGCATATCCCGAATAAAGCAGGTACCAACAACTATTATACATGAAAAAAAATCCAGTTAAATTATGAAGTGAAACATGACCGACGGTTCCTCTTCAATGAACCAGCTGAAAAAAAAAGTTTGTACTGCGATGTTTATTTCCGTTTCACAAATTCATATGTCTAAGTCAAAAATTTGACACAAATGGTCAAAATTTTAATACGAATTCTTAAGGATTTTTTTGCAGGCAAGTAGAAATTCCCACGTGATATATATGCTTTCTCAAATTTTCATTGTATTTGTATGACAAACAAAAATGAGTTGTTGGATGATGGGAATGCCGATGAAAGAACAAATAGTCTACGGCAAGCATTTAAAAGATTCGTGACGGAGTACTAATGCCTTATTAAGGGTAACAATGTAAGATCAAAAGCAATTAAACTTGTAGACTTTCGACTTTCGAAGAAAGCAAAAACCTAGCCTGGGATGGCGGTGACAACAAACGCGCAAGGATTCCAGGCTAGAAAGAATCCAGAAAAAAGTGCGGAAACAAAAGTTCTCTCACTTGCATGCAGATATTTCGAAAATTTTGTTTAATTTCATTACACAATGTTCATCATACAATTTCAATGTAGACTTTGTAAGGTTCATTGATGTATTTTTTTATTTTTTTTTTTGGGGGGGGACATTTTTTTAAACTTTAATAATATAAATTTTTTCAGGGATCAACCTGTTTATGTAGCTACAACAATTTTGTGAATATTTCGTATTTTACACCAAAATCTAACTGTGTGCTCAAATGTCCTGGAAACGCAACAGAAAACTGTGGAGGAACTGGAAGTATGACAGTTTATCACAGAGGTGAGATCTTTGACCTCGGTTTGTGTTGATTTAAACTGTACAAATGATGAATTTGAAGGTCTGGATCAACTAGCAATGCTACCATTTCGGTCCGAGCAAAAGATACATGACCTCAAGCATCGTGCAGATTTTTAAAATAAAACTGTTAGAAAAATAGATATTCTTTGTAAAACTATAAAAATATATATACCGCTCAAATTTAAGCTAGAGGTCGTCTTGAACTTTAAATGAAGTATGAGCAAAGCTCATTGTTGAAGGTCTCATGGTGACTTCAAGATGTTTTAGTACTGCATAGTGAGGTAGCGATACAGGCGAATCCCATTCTGCCACTTGTTTCATCTTCTCACGGCCCGAAAATATGTGGGTATTCTCATTGAAAATACAGCAAATTTAAGTCGCATAAATAACAAAAACGTGCAAAAAATTTGAATAAAGCCAAGTCTGAGAAAGGAAAAAACCACGATATTTAAACTAAACAAAAACATGTTTTGATGATTGTTCAAATCTATTGATTCTGATGAGATAATTACAGAACTAAAAGGTAGCATCCCCAATAAACAATAGAGGGGGATGTGTAATTTTGTAAATATGAATCTGGTAACTTAGAAGAACACAGCTAAGTGAAAAATGTTCAACCAGTCACATAAAAGCTGTACACAAAAGAGCGCCGTCGAGTGTTCATTGGGGATGCTATAAAAGGCGATAAATAATCGGACCCCGATTCAATAAAGGTTTGAAAAAGTCAATTTAAAGATGTGTCCCTTTGTGATTAAGATGTTATGTTAAAAGGTCGTTTAGACTTTATCGTCGTTTGTTCCTTGATATCTTTCCTTTTGCTAAGATTTTATTTTCCGTTATGAATTTTCAAGTTATAAAGTGCAAGAAAACTGCTTTAAAATTGATATTCACAGCCGCAATTTTTGAATCGTAATTTTATGAAGGAGGAATAGAAATATTCCAATTCTATGTTCAGTCCTTTGAAAAAGTTGTATCGCAGTTTTATACATACTTGATGAGATATGTCTTGAAGCATATGACAAACAGTCGGTTTGTTTAATCAGCAATCAACTTAATTTTATGTCAAGCTATTTTTCTTTTACCTGTCTGATTGTTTTTCATAATGTACATTTATAAGTGACCCTCACAGAATATATTAGAAATAGATAAAGTTTATTATTTCTTTAATTTTGCTTTGTTTTGTTCCTTTTACAAGAGGTATTGTATTTCATATAAAACAAAATCTAATTTTAGTTCGAGGAGATTTAATTCGATACGATCCTGATTCCTATCCACATTTACAATGTGCCATGATGAATTGTTCCAGCAGTTCTAACTGGACCTACCATGAGCATGACTGTAGTGATAACCTAACAGCACTGTGTGGTAAGTAGGCATGAGTTGTTATTACTCGCCTTTGGGTCGTTGCCTCTTGGACACATTCCCCGTTTCCCTTCTTTTTTTTCTATGGACTGTTCATGAACATTTACCGATAAATCGGACACGGTAACATGGCTTGTCCTTGGTAAGTAGTCAGAAAATTCTAACATTCTGATTTCTAACTGTCTTTGCTAGAGTTTTCATGCAGCGATCAGACACGTATGTTAGAATAAGTAAAACCATTCAAATATGTCTAACATGATTTTTTAGTGTTGTTAATATAACCAATCACCATAATTTATATGAAAGGTAGCTTGAACATATTGGCTATGGTCTGTTCTTGTGTCTTTTCTGACAAATTGGACACAATTCATGGCAAGTAGCACGTTCTCTTATGATCATCATGTTGTTCTTGTAGACCGGATCCCTTTCTTATAGACTTTATGTCTCACTTTTCTATTAGATTCTACATTTTAAAATAGTAATACAAAATGTAGGCGGACCAAAATGGGAATGATCGTCTTTTGTGCAATACATATAAAATTTATGACTTATTGTCAACGTTGTTTGACTGCACCAAAATTTTAAGCAAACTTGCAAATGAAGCTGTAATGAATATTTTTCGTGGGAATGGTGCGTCATGATCTGCATTTAGTTGAATATAAATTGACAGAAATACTCTTTGTGCACATTTAAACTCAGATGTTATATAAATGCATATTATTCGTGTATAGCACAAAAAGATAAACAGTTTTTCGAAAACCTAGTTATACGAACATTATGAGCAAGTTGATTAAATTAAAACAATTCTTTCCTTCTCCGTCATGTTGATTTTAAAAACTATAGAGGTTAATCAGTTTTCTGTCCATTGGTATAGTTACTTGATATATAAATTTCACAAAAATAAAAGTAAAATATGTGATTGTCATACCAAGAATGAAATACGAAACTAAATTTGCTATGTCCTATAGATACATGTCATTGTATTTTGCTACTTTTGATATATGTATGTTTCAGACTACCACTGTCCGATAGTCGGGACTGACTAAGTTTATTCCTTTTTTACTATATATTTATAGGCTCTGGAGTGTTAGTAAACCAACCAGCAACATGGCAAACAGCTCTGTCATTATGTCAGAATTACGGTTCCCTTATAGGACTACATAACATGGTCCCTTCATGTGCAATCTCTAGTAATGAGGTCAAACGACAATTTTGGATTGGATTGTTCAGGAACCAAGTTAAATTAGATTTGAAAGGTATGTAAACTTGCAACAACTGATGTGTCACTGTGGTGTGTTTTTTTCTTTAGTGAAAAATTTACTTTAGGCTATTCACACCGTGTATCATCCGTACACAGGATGTAGGTTCCAGGACTGGTTTTCGTTTAAATTTCAATGACGGTTACCATTAGTGTACGTGGATCCTGTTTATAGGTACTAAGTAGTTATACACTGGTACCACCGTACACTAATGATAGATTTCGTTGAAATTTAAACGCAAACCAGTCCTGGTTCCTATATCCTGTGTACGGATGATACACGGTGATTCAATATGTTTTTAAAAATCAAACAAAATATGAAAAAACAAATATTGCACAGGATTTCAGTAGCTTGGTTTTCCTATCTGCATAACCCGTTAGATACAAAATTAATAAATGTTGTCAAACAAACACCAAAAATACCAAAAAGGAAGTTCATTGAGTTTCGAAGACGACAATTTCAACCAATACAGTCTCGTCATGGCATTTGGAGACCAAAATTAAAATCATTAAAAAGTCCTGATATCTTAAAACTATTTGAAACATTAGCAATCGACAGAGTTTTGCACATTAGAGACGCTGTTTATGCAATTGATAATATAAAAATATTGAAGCTCTAAGACAACTGTCCTAATAAGTACTGTCGCCAGTTGTCAGTATATTACATGTATTCAAAATTTTAAATGGAACTCTTAATATCTTTTCTACACTGTCATAGTCATTTGGGCTATTGCCATGATTATCTTCTCAACTCGAACTCTGATAACAATAAAATAAAAAGGTTTTCTGAATTACCATCAGTGTTAAATCTGACATAGGGTATAAAGTGATCAGAAAAGGAAGGTGTACCTGCCCTGTGTTTTTAAACAAAATCCGACAAGAGACCACTCATGTCTTGATATATCGCTATATATTTGTTATTATTTAGAATATGCTGAAAACACAGTTGAAAGTAAATGAATATTAGATACAAACCTCGTCTTCACAAGAATTACCCAAAACAAATTTGTTAAAATTTTGGCGTTTGCCATATTTAACTTGTTGCAAATCCGACAATATTATAAAAATACCATTGTTTTTTTTTGCGTAAGTGAATAATTATTATTTTCAGATCGATTTGTTCAAAATCCTGTAATAGGCTGTTACGCCATTGTAAAACAACCATCAGCAGCGACACCTATTGCTCAGTTTTATTCTATTGATGTCTGTGAGAAACATAATAGATTTCCGTTCATCTGTGAATTGCGTAAGTAGGAGCCATTCTATCTAGTATACAAGATGACTGAAAAAAAAAAGAAAAAAAAAAAAAACAAGTGTCGACTATCCAGGTTATTTTCATACAAATCGCAAAACAGAAATGATTTGGGTTAGTAGTTACAATAATGTAGTTACTAACCGCGGTTGAAAAAAATGAATGAGTTTGTAATAAATATTCTTGAAAATGTGTTCATACAAAATTGTATGTAAGACAGAATATTGACAATTTTTACTTTCCTGACGAGACCTCATGATGATATCATTTTCCGGCTAAAACACAGTTTTTGATATAGTCTGTGGGCTGGAAACACTTTCCGTGCACCCCCCACTTCCAAACCAGACCGTTTTTTTTCAGTCCTTGTATGTCCCCTCTTCAAAATAAAACATGTTAACACGAACATAACCTGCACGCATAGACAGTATAGGGCCACTTTTATAGTACACCGGAAAAATTATTGTATTTTCGTTTTAACATAAGTTTCATCTTTTAAGCTCCATAACTTTTTACAGATAAGTAATATGTACTGAAATTTGGTATCAAATTAAAGCTAATTTAAAATGCTTTTCAATGAACACAAGTTTGGGTACTTTACGTCCATTTTATGATCAGGGGATACAAAAAATCTACCCCTACCCCTGCAAAAAATTGCGAAATCTCGATTTTAGGCTGTCAATTCCTTTCAGATAAACAATCATCGTCATTTGATCTAGTTTTATGCTTAACTTATCAGTTGTGATACAATGTTGGAAAATAAACCCATTAAATATTTTACGAAAGGATATGAAGTAAATGAACATGAGACCATAACACATATGTTAACCCCAACTGCAATAATTTTAATGAGCTGTATGGCCATTTCGGAAATTTATTCCTCATCAGCAGCCATAAAATTTTGATTTTCGGTATAAACTTTTTTGAAAAATGGAATTTTACGGAATTTAGATTTTTCACATTTTCGACTTTTTGACTTAAGGGTCGTAAAAATCTGAATATATATTTAATAATTGCCGATGCAGTAATAATTTATGATATGTTAGCAACAAATTGTGTTCAAAAATTTTAGTTTCAGACGTATTATAGGTTCATAAATGTCAAAATTAGCACCCCTCACCCTAGAAATTAAGAGAAAATTTGAAATATTTAGGCTCTAAATGATAAAAAGATAATGTTTAATGGGAATTCTGGTGTGTATTTCACTAAAACTGACATGCAGAAGATCATTTAAGTACATTAATACTTTTCAAAAGGTCTCTTTTCGACTCTTCTGTCCGAAATTGTATGAAAAATGGGAATTTTCCGTTTTTCAGAATTTCTGCTGTTTTGACTTTGAGATGCAATTACTTCATGAAATTGATATATAACTTGAAAATGTTGATTGAATATCGTTTCATCATATCTAAGCAATTAGAAAGTATGCTTTTAAGCCTTTTAGACTAACTACAGTCTCATAAATTACAAACATATTACCCCTTACCACACATATTCAACACAATTTATTTCATTTTATTCAGCTTGAAAAGCTGAAACATTGTATAAAGGTCCAATGATATATCATTTTCAAACACCAAAACACACAGAGCCTCCCATATATCAAAAATAAGATCATGCGCCCGGTTTATGGGCAGTTATTCAGCGATTTAACTTTGAATTTCGGAAAATTCTTAAATACTGAAAATTCCCATTTTTCACGATAATCGTCCAAAATATTCAATTTTACCCATATTTGGTGTTAAAATTACATATTATGATGTATCAAATGCATCTTTTGCAAAGAAAGTAAAACATTAGTATGCTTTGTTCATTTATATGTACAGACGGTCATATTTTGGAGATTTTTAAGTTTAATTTTCTTGGGGTATGGGTAAGATTTTCAGTATTTAGAGTCAAATTGAACACTCCTTATTTTTCTGAACAGTGTTTTTAAATAACATATGTATGGGTTAAGACAATAAATTGGCATATCTGCAGATAAATCCTCCAGATTTGCCACATATACTGATTTAAAAGTGAATTTTTGACAAATCTGAAATGCTAAAAATTTCCATTTCTCATCAATTTTGGACAAAATATTGAGTTTAAGATGACAACTGGGATTTAAAATACCAAATTATGATAGTATTCATGCAACTTTGTTATATGCAACGCAGAATTTGCGTGTGGTGGTCATTTTTATCCCAATATAGACAAAAAAATTGACAATTTTGGGGGAAATGTGTTGGGGTAGGGGTAATATTTTTGGTATTTAGAGTCACATTCAACACCCCTTGTTTTTAGCTCACCTGGCTAAAGCCAGGGTGAGCTTTTGCCATCACTTGGCGTCCGTCGTCCGTCGTCCGTCCGTCGTCCGTCCGTCCGTCCGTCCGTCCGTCGTAAACTTTTCTTCAAAAATCTTCTCCTCTGAAACTACTGGGCCAAATGAAACCAAACTTGGCCTGGATCATCACCAGGGTATGTAGTTTAAATAATGTGTTCGGTTAGTCCGAGGACCAAACAACATGGCCGCTGTTACTAAAAATAGAACGTAGTGGTAGATTGCTGTTTTTGGCAAATAACTCAAAAACCGTAGCAGATATCAAAAATCTGACAAGGGTAAAAATGATCAGAATGACAAGATCTACCCGCCGTGCAATTTTGAAGAAAATCCGACGACCCATGTTGGAGTTATTGCCCCTTTTCCGTAAAATTTTCAAAATTTTAATATTTTTAATTTTTTATTAGGAAAACTATAACAGATAGAAGCCAACTTGAAATTGCAAAAATGTTCAGCATACCAAGATCTATCCCTCTGAAAATTTTGAAGCAAATCTGAATACCCATGTTGAAGTTATTGCCCTTTATTGTCAAATTTTTGCTCTTTTATACATTGTTCGTCTACAATTTCAAAAATCTTCTCCTCTCAAACTGCTGGGCCAATTGTAACCAAACTTGGCCTGAATCATCACCAGGGTATACAGTTTCAAAATTGTGTTCAATTAGTCCAAAAACTAAACAACATGGCCGCTGTTACTAAAAATAGAACACGGGGGTAAAT
>MJUU01047321.1:0-14372 GCA_002080025.1 Modiolus philippinarum | reverse complement strand
AAAAAAAAAAAAAAAAAAAAAAAATTGAGACATAGTTCAACTAACAGCATATGGCAAATCATTTGTCAAGACATTGCAAACATTTCTACCATAACTTTTCATCAGTTATTTGATACTGTAATACAGTGATTTTTCAAGCGCTCGTCACTTTCGTATTTTACGAAACAGTTTTCAAAATGACGAAAGTTTTCTGAACCACTTTCGTCATTTAAAATTGTCATTGTAAACTTTTTCTCCTTAAAATACTAAGATATTATATTCAGTGTCATATTTTTGACAAGTTTACAACTCCAAGCCAATTAATTAATTACAAAGGTGATGTTGATACAGGTAAATTCCTAATCCGATAATTATACAGGTAATGGAATGCACCTTCCATATTTTGTCCCGTATGGTGTCAGCACTGCACTATCATGTTTTGTTTTGTGACGTCGTGATATCGGGAAAATTCACGCACCAAGAACAATATCTTAACATGCGTGAAATACCCGTTTTCCCGCGAACTACCTGATAGTGCAGCAGCGACACCAATCGGGAAAAGCATGATGGTGAATTCCATTAACCATACAGTACATGTAGTTGTCAAATCACCAATCAGGTACAATCATTAAATATAATTTAATTACCAGGAAGCCATGAAATGATAATATTTCAAGTTATCATTTAAAGTTAAAGTTTTAATTTCAACAGATTAGGTATTTTGCCGGTCCTACTTTCGTTTCTATCCACAACATTCCGATTGCGCATGTGCATATATAAACGGCTTACAAGGTACAAATAAATTACTCCCAATATATATAAGACCAATGTTTTTTAAGTTTGTCTCAGTCCCAATTTGAATTAAATTAATTTCCAGCAAAATCTGTTGCTTTATGCAGCCTTTATACCAGTACATAGTCGTTTCCGACTTTGTTCAAAATTACAACTTCTTTGTGATTTCCTCTCAACTTTTGAAGGGAATTCAAAATAAATTTTGATGTAAAATATAACCTCTGATGATAAACATAAAATTTTATTCCAAAGAATTGCTTGCATAAGCTCAACACCAAAGCGGAAGACTTTAAATCATACGTTGCTATGATACACAGCATACGACAAGAGCATCAAGGAAAAGGGGGAGGAGATACTTGTACTTGTTTTCACCTGTAAAAAAATTACTATAATTGGATTTATATTCCCAATTAATTTCATTATCAAAAGTTGATGTTCAAATAAAAACTAATTATTAGAAGGAGCTCAAAGATCTCAAAAGTTACATGATCTGAAATGTTCCTATGATATACATATATATCTTTTGTACTATAAAAGTCTTTATCTTTAAAACATAGACCTTTGCAGAATGACTGTCGCGCTCCGCAAAAGTGACTAAAGCTTTCAAAATCCTAGAATAAACCCTGCTGTAATAGGAAAATTCCACAATTGTTAACATTCATTGAGCAATAACTCTTTCCGGAGTTATCGGAGGGGTTCGGACCAAATGTAACAAATGTGGCCCCTAATGTGCTTAACATTTTGCCAAAAAAATTGATCAGCTATCTACTACAATTTTTGAGATGATAGTCAAAAACCAGAAATTTTATTAGACAAAGGGCAATAACTCTCTCCAGAGTTTTCGGAGAGGTTCGGTCCAAAAGTAACAAATGTAGTACTTAATGTGCTTCACATTTTTGCCATTATATTTAATCAGCCATCTATTACAGTTTTTGAGATTATGCGATAACAAGGTGAAAGGTCACGGATAAAGGTCATCGATGACCTTTGACCTTTGGATGTTTGGGTCACTAAGTGTTACTAAGGATCAATGGTGGAAGTCCCAGGTCTCCAGGACTTACGGTTTGCAAGAAAACAATAATAACGGATACTCAAAATCAGTAAGGGGGATAACTCATAAAGGTCAACCGCAAAGTTTTAGTCAATATGTGATAAAGTTGTATATTGAAATTGTGAACATTTTCCCCAAAACTAAGAAAAGCTATCTTTTATGGTTTCTGAGATTACGCGATAACAAGCTTTATGTGGTTGGGGCAGATAACTCTGTTACCGAAAATAGGTGAATATAGCAGGGTGACTTTTGAAGTCCCATTCTCTGCCCAATCTACCAGCCTAAGTATCATAGTGATATGTCGCATAGTTTTTACGGCGGAGACCCTACGGAAAAAAATAATCTTAAGAAATACAATAAGGTCTTTACGACCAAGGTCGTGAAAGACCTTAATAATAATAATCAAACGAAATACAATATGGTCTTTCCACTGTAGTGGGAAAGACCTTAATAATTAAAAGGTCAATTGTCCAGAGAACAATTACAAGGTCTTTCACCAGTTTTCATCATTATTTCATGAAAGTCAATGCCGGTTTGTAAATCCATTTATTTCCTTTTCTCCCATACATTTGAGCACCTATCTATTACTGTTGTAAAGGTTTTACTGAAAAAACCCTAAAAATTGGTTATGACCTTGAAATCTGACCTTGATGACCTTTGACCTTGTGCTCAAATGAAGGCCTCTTCTTACTGATTAATTTGATATGTTACTTGACTGTACTATCTGTAATGGTTTAAAAGTTATACATAAAAAACTTTTTCAGAAACGCGGAAAGGGCACTAGCTCTTTTAGGAGTCATCTGAGAGTTTTGGTCCTATTGAAAAAAATGCAACCCTTTATATGTTGATCATTTTTGCGGATATACATTTTTCAGCTATTTATTATGGTTTCTGAGTTTATCTCCTAAAAACGTCAAAGGTCAACGTCAAAGGTCACTGATCGCCATCAACCTGGTACTCAAATTAAAGCTCTCTTCGTACTGATCACTTTAAATATATATGTTTACTATATTATCTGTAAGCGTTTAAAAGTTATTAGCGAAAAAAACGATTTATCGAAACGTGTCAAGGGCTATAACGCAAAAACGCTTGATGGCAGAGTTTCCCACCGATTAAATAAAATGGACATATCAATAAAAGGAGTATTTTTGCAATATAATGTTTTCATAATTTTGTTATCGTTTCCGAGATATTGCGATAACAAAATTTCGAATGGCGGCCATTTTGAAAATTGCGGACGAAAATTTTTTTTTTGACCAACCAAAAATGTAGATCTTTATAAGATGAATTGCAAGGTCTTTCACCCGTTTTCACCATGAGTTTAACGTTTGGTTTCATTCAGATGTCTATTTCGGTCAAAAATGTGATGTAAACAAAAGTTCTAACCTTTATTAGTCTTTTGCTCAACGGTTGCTAAGGACTTTTTCGAAAAATTAGCTTGTTGCTAAGGACATGAAAGTCACTTCGGGTTGGCAATGTCATTTATTTCCTCTTTACAACTTTCCAAACTTTTTGCATATGGTTGCTAAGGACTTTTATGGCAAATGATGTTGTTGCTAAGGACCCTGACCTTTGACCTTGACCCCATTTTGTCGGCCATATTGAACTGAACATTTTATCTTCTTATAGTTTCTTTGTATCTTTAATAGTTTTTGAGATATCAGCAAAAACCCTAAAATCGGACCTCAAAAAATGGTTTTTGGGCGCTAGGACCAAAACGAATGGTCCAATTATTTTGGACCCATGTACCAAATGTAGATCTCAATTAGACTAACATTTTCTCCAATACATTTCATCAGCTATCTATTACGGGTTCCAAGTTTATCCATTAACAAGGTTCAAGGTCAAAGGTCAAGGTCACAATTAACCTTTGACCTTGACATCATTTAAAAGGTCAAGTAATGTCATGAATAATAGTGAAGTTTTCAGGTCATTACCACTTATCGTTTGGGAGTATTTAGCATTAACGGAAACTCAAAATCTTTCAAAGGGCGATAACTCATATAAAAAGTCGTCGAATCTTTTCGGACTAAATGTAAGAAAGTTGCGTCTCGTGAAGATGAACATTTTTCTCCTTACATTTATTCAGATATTTATTACGGTTTCTGAGTTTATCCGCACACAAGGTCAAAGGTCACGGTCAAAGGTCACCAATGACCTTCAACTTGGTACTCAAATTGAAGGTCTCTTCGCACTGATCACTTTAGATATATATGTTTACTATATTATCTGTAAGCGTTAAAAAGTTATTCGCCAAAAAAAAAACGAAACGCGTCAAGAGCTATAACTCAAAAACGTTTAGTCACAGAGTTTTCATGTAAATGTATCAAATGTAGATCTCAATGAGAGGAGTATTTTTCCAATATAATGTTTTGAGAAATTTTTTAGCATTTTCGAGATATTCCGAAATCAAAAATTTAAATGGCGGTCATTTTGAAAATGGCGGATCGAAAAAATTTTTTACCCCAGATTTGTAATCAGGACCATCAAAGCTACCTTGAAACCAAATTTGGCGGAAATCCGATAACTTTGAGAAATTTGCATATTTAGGGGTCAAAAACGCGTAACCGGGGTCGCGACCCAAAAATAAAATTTTGCATGACAAATCTTCCTGAGGATGAATCGAACATTTTCCCCCATTCAGAATTTTGATATCTGTTACGGTTTACGAGGAGATCTGAACACAAGATAAACAGTGTTCGGGGAGATATCTCCGTTACTAAAAATAGATCGATATGTGGCACGCGGCTTCGAGGTCCCATTCGAAGACCGAAGCAACACACCAAGTATCGAAGTGACATGTCGCGTAGTTTTCTTGCAATGAGGGCGGAAAGAATAATAATAATAATTAAAAGGTCAATTGTTCAGAGAACAATTGCAGGTCTTTCACCAGTTTTCACCATTTCATGTTTGGGTTTGATTTTGTTGTCTATTTTGGTAAAAAAACATGTGATGTAATCAAAAGAACTGAACATATTCTGTTTTTTCTCAATGGTTGCTAGGAAAAACCTAAAAAAAAAAAGGCTATGACCTTGACCTCTGACCTTGATGACCTTTGACCTTGTGCTCACATCAAAGGTCTCTTCTTACTGATTAATTTGATATGTTACTTGATTATGCTATCTCTGACGGTTTTAAACTTATAAGTAAAAAACATTTTCCGAAGCACGTAAAGGGCAATAACTCTTTAGGGAGTCATCGGAGAGTATCGGTCCAAATGAAACAAATGTAGCCCTTGATATGTTGAACGTTTTTTATGATTTACTTTTTCAGCTATCTATAATGGTTTCTGAATTTATCCCCTAACAAAGTCAAAGGTCAAGGTCAAAGGTCACCGATGACCTTCCACCTGGTACTCAAAATAAAGCTCTCTTAGCACTGATCACTTTAAATATAAATGTTTACTATATTATCTGTAAGCGTTTAAAAGTTATTCTCGAAAAAACGATTTACCGAAACCCGTCAAGGGCTATAACTCAAAAACGGTTAATCGCAGAGTTTCGCGCCTATTGAATAAAATGGAGAGATCAATGAGAGGAGTATTTTTGTAATATAATGTTTTCAGAAATTTTTTTTCCGAGATATTGCGGTAACAAAATTTCAAATTGCCGCCATTTTGAAAATGACGGACGAAAAAAAATTTTGACCCCAGATTTGTAATCAGGACCATAAAAGCTACCCGGAAACCAAATTTGGTGGAAATCCGATAACTTTGAGAAATTTGCATATTTAGGGGTCAAAAACGCGTAACCGGGGTCGCGACTCAAAAAAATTTTTTTGCATGACAAATCATCCTGAGGATGAATCGAACATTTTCCCCCATTCAGAATTTTGATATCTGATACAGTTTACGAGGAGATCTCAACACAAGATAAACAGTGTTCGGGGAGATAACTCCGTTACTAAAAATAGATCGATACGTGGCCCTCAGTTTTGAAATCCCAATGTAAGACCGAATCATCTCACCAAATATCGAAGTGATATGTCGCGTAGTTTTTTGTCATCGGTGGCGGAAAGAATAATAATAATAATAATAATAATTAGAAGGTCAATTGTTCAGAGAACAATTGCAAGGTCTTTCACCAGTTTTCATCATTATATCATGACAGTCAATGCCGGTTTGTAAGTGCATTTATTTCCTTTTCTCCCATACATTTGAGCACCTATCTATTACTGTTGTAAAGGTTTTACTGAAAAAAACCCTAAAAATTGGTTATGACCTTGAAATCTGACCTTGATGACCTTTGACCTTGTGCTCAAATTGAAGGCATCTTCTTACTGATTAATTTGATATGTTACTTGACTATACTATCTGTAATGGTTTAAAAGTTATACATAAAAAACTTTTTCGGAAACGGGGAAAGGGCACTAACTCTTTTAGGAGTCATCTCAGAGTTTTGGTCCTATTGAAAACAATGTAACCCTTTATATCTTGATCATTTTTGCTGATATACTTTTTCAGCTATTTATTATGGTTTCTGAGTTTATCTCCTAAAAACGTCAAAGGTCAAGGTCAAAGGTCACTGATCGCCATCAACTTGGTACTCAAATTAAGCTCTCTTCGCACTGATCACTTTAAATATATATGTTTACTATATTATCTATAAGCGTTAAAAAGTTATTCGCGAAAAACCGATTCATCGAAACGTGTCAAGGGCTATAACTCATAAACGGTTAATCGTAGAGTTTCTCACTTATTGAATAAAATGGAAATATCAATTAGAGGAGTATTTTTGCAATATAATGTTTTCATAAATTTTTTTATCGTTTCCGAGATATCGCGATAACAAAATTTCGAATGGCGGCCATTTTGAAAATGGCGGACGAAATTTTTTTTTACCAACCAGAAATGTAGATCTTTATAAGAGGAGTATTTTTGCAACACAATGTTTTCATAAATTTTTTATTGTTTCCGAGATATCGCGAAAACAGTTTCGAAGGGCGGCAATTTTGAAAATGGCGGACGAAATTTTTTTTTTTTTGACCAGCCAGAAATGTAGATCTTTATGAGAGGAGTATTTTTGCAACACAATGTTTTCATAAATTTCTTATCGTTTCTGAGATATTGCGATAACAATATTTCGAATGGCGGCCATTTTGAAAATGGCGGACGGAAAATTTTTTTTTTTGATCAACCAGTAATGTAGATCTTTATGAGAGGAGTATTTTTGCAACACAATGTTTTCATAATTTTTTTATCGTTTCCGAGATATCGCGATAACGAAATTTCGAATGTCGGCCATTTTAAAAATGGCGGAGGAAATTTTTTTTTGACCAGCCAGAAATGTAGATCTTTATGATAGGAGTATTTTTGCAACACAATGTTTTCATAAATTTTTTTATCGTTTCCGAGATATGGCGATAACAAAATTTCGAATGGCGGACATTTTGAAAATGGCGGACAAAATTTTTTTTTCTACCCAGTTTTGCAATGAGAGTCATTAAAGCTTCCTGGATACCAAATTTCATCAAATTCCGATGACTTTGAGAAATCGACAAAATTAGGGGTCAAAAACGCGTAACCGGGGTCGCGACCCAAAAAATTTTTTTGCATGACAAATCATCTTGAGGATGAAAGAAACATTTTGCCCCATTCAGAATTTTGATATCGGTTACGGTTTATGAGGAGATCTGAACACAAGATAAACAGTGATCGGGGAGATAACTCCGTTACTAAAAATAGATCGATATGTGGCACGCGGCTTCGAGGTCCCATTCCAAGACCGAAGCACCACACCAAGTATCGAAGTGAAATGTCACGTAGATTTCTTGCAATTAGGGCGGCGGAAAGAATAATAATGATAATAATAATTAAAAGGTCAATTGTTCAGAGAACAATTGCAAGGTCTTTCACCAGTTTTCATCATTATATCATGAAAGTCAATGCCGGTTTGCAAGTGCATTTATTTCATTTTCTCCCATACATTTGAGCACCTATCTATTACTGTTGTAAAGGTTTTACTGAAAAAACCCTAAAAATTGGTTATGACCTTGAAATCTGACCTTGATGACCTTTGACCTTGTGCTCAAATTGAAGGCCTCTTCTTACTGATTAATTTGATATGTTACTTGACTATACTATCTGTAATGGTTTAAAAGTTATACATAAAAAAAACTTTCGAAAACGGGGAAAGGGCACTAACTCTTTTAGGGGTCATCTCGGAGTTTTGGTCCTATTGAAAAAAATGTAACCCTTTATATCTTGATCATTTTTGCTGATATACTTTTTCAGCTATTTATTATGGTTTCTGAGTTTATCTCCTAAAAACGTCAAAGGTCAAGGTAAAAGGTCACTGATCGCCATAAACCTGGTACTCAAATTAAGCTCTCTTCGCACTGATCACTTTAAATATATATGTTCACTATATTATCTGTAAGCGTTTAAAAGTTATTGGCGAAAAACCGATTTATCGAAACGTGTCAAGGGCTATAATTCAAAAACGGTTGATCGCAAAGTTTCTCGCTTATTGAATAAAATGGAGATATCAATGAGAGGAGTATTTTTGCAATATAATGTTTTCATAAATTTTTTATCGTTTCCAAGATATCGAGATAACAAAATTTTGAATGGCGGCCATTTTGGAAATGCCGGACGAAATTTTTTTTTTTGACCAACCAAAAATGTAGATCTTTATGAGAGGAGTATTTTTGCAACACAATGTTTTCATAAATGTTTTATCATTTCCGAGATATCGCGATAACAAAATTTCGAATGGCGGCCATTTTGAAAATGGCGGACGAAATTTTTTTTTGACCAACCAGAAATGTAGATCTTTATAAGAGGAGTATTTTTGCATCACAATGTTTTCATAAATGTTTTATCGTTTCCGAGATATCGCGATAACAAGATTCCGAATGGCGGCAATTTTGAAAATGGCAGATGAAAAAAATTTTTTTTGACCAACCAGAAATGTAGATCTTTATGAGAGGAGTATTTTTGCAACACAATGTTTTCATCAATTTTTTATCGTTTCCGAGATATAGCGATAACAAAATTTCGAATGGCGGCCATTTTGAAAATGGCGGACGAAAATTTTTTTTTGACCAACCAGAAATGTAGATCTTTATGAGAGGAGTATTTTTGCAACACAATGTTTTCATAAATTTTTTATCGTTTTCGAGATATCGCTAAAAAAAAATTTGGAATGGCGGCCATTTTGAAAAAGGCGGACAAAATTTTTTTTTTATCCCAGATTTGTAATCAGGGTCATTAAAGCTACCTGGATACCAAATTTCATCAAATTCCGATAACTCTGAGAAATCGATAAAATTAGGGGTCAAAAACGCGTAACTGGGGTCGCGACACCGTAAAATTTTTTTGCATGACAAATCATCCTGAGGATGAAAGAAACATTTTCCCCTATTCAGAATTTTGATATCGGTTACGGTTTATGAGGAGATCTGAACACAAGATAAACAGTGATCGGGGAGATAACTCCGTTACTAAAAATAGATCGATATGTGGCACGTGGCTTCAAGGTCCCATTCCAAGACCGAATCACCACACCAAGTATCGAAGTGAAATGTCGCGTAGTTTTCTTGCAATTAGGGCGGCGGAAAGAATAATAATAATAATAATAATAATTAAAAAGTCAATTGTTCAGAGAACAATTGCAAGGTCTTTCACCCCGTTTTCACCATGAGTATGACGTTTGGTTTCATTTTGATGTCTATTTCGGTCAAAAATGAGATGTAAACAAAAGTTCTAACCTTTCTTAGTCTTTTGCTCAACGGTTGCTAAGGACTTTTTCGAAAAATTAGCTTGTTGCTAAGGACATGAAAGTCACTTCGGGCTGGCAATGTCATTTATTTCCTCTTTACAACTTTACAAAACTTTTTGCATATGGTTGCTAAGGACTTTTATGGCAAATGATGTTGTTTGTAAGGACCCTGACCTTTGACCTTGACCCCATTTTGTCGGCCATATTGGACTGAACATTTTACCTTCTAATAGTTTCTTTGTATCTTTAATAGTTTTTGAGATATCAGCAAAAACCCTAGAATCGGACCTCAAAAAATGGTTTTTGGGTGCTAGGACCAAAACGAATGGTCCAATTATTTTGGACCCAGTGTACCAAATTTAGATCTTAATAAGACTAACATTTTCTCCAATACATTTCATCAGCTATCTATTACGGGTTCCAAGTTTATCCATTAACAAGGTTTAAGGTCAAAGGTCAAGGTCACAATTAACCTTTGACCTTGACATCATTTAAAAGGTCAAGTAATGTCATGAATAATGGTGAAGTTTTCAGGTCATTACCACTTATCGTTTGGGAGTATTTAGCATTAACGGAAACTCAAAATCTTTCAAACGGCAATAACTCATATAAAAAGTCGTCAAATCTTTTCGGACTAAATGTACGAAAGTTGTGTCTCGTGAAGATGAACATTTTTCTCATTACATTTATTCAGATATTTATTACGGTTTCTGAGTTTATCCGCACACAAGGTCAAAGGTCACGGTCAAAGGTCACCGATGACCTTCAACCTGGTACTCAAACTGAAGGTCTATTTGCACCGATCACTTTAGATATATACGTTTACTATATTATCTGTAAGCGTTTAAAAGTTATTCGCCAAAAAACGATTTACCGAAACGCGTCAAGGGCTATAACTCAAAAACGGTTAGTCGCACAGTTTTGATGTAAATGTATCAAATGTAGATCTCAATGAGAGGACTATTTTTCCAATAAAATGTTTTCAGAAATTCTTTAGCGTTTTCGAGATATTCCGAAAACAATAATTTAAATGGCGGCCATTTTGGAAAAAGCGGATGGAAAACATTTTTGACCCCAGATTTGTAATCAGGACCATCAAAGCTACCTGGAAACCAAATTTGGCGGAAATCTGATAACTTTGAGAAATCGACAAAATTAGGGGTCAAAAACGCGTAACCGGGGTCGCGACCCAAAAAAATTTTTTTGCATGACAAATCTTCCTGAGGATGAATCGAACATTTTCTCCCATTCAGAATTTTGATATCTGTTACGGTTTACGAGGAGATCTGAACACAAGATAAACAGTGTTCGGGGAGATAACTCCGTTACTAAAAATAGATCGATATGTGGCACGCGGCTTCGAGGCCCCATTCCAAGACCGAAGCACCACACCAAGTATCGAAGTGATATGTCGCTTAGTTTTCTTGCAATGAGGGCGGAAAGAATAATAATAATAATAATAATTAAAAAGTCAATTGTTCAGAGAACAATTGCAAGGTCTTTCACCCGTTTTCACCATGAGTATAACGTTTGGTTTCATTCTGATGTCTATTTCAGTCAAAAATGTGATGTAAACAAAAGTTCTAACCTTTATTAGTCTTTTGCTCAACGGTTGCTAAGGACTTTTTCGAAAAATTAGCTTGTTGCTAAGGACATGAAAGTCACTTCGGGTTGGCAATGTCATTTATTTCCTCTTTACAACTTTACAAAACTTTTTGCATATGGTTGCTAAGGACTTTTATGGCAAATGATGTTGTTGCTAAGGACCCTGACCTTTGACCTTGACCCCATTTTGTTGGCCATATTGAACTGAACATTTTATCTTCTATAGTTTCTTTGTATCTTTAATAGTTTTTGAGATATCAGCAAAAACCCTAGAATCGGACCTCAAAAAATGGTTTTTGGGCGCTAGGACCAAAACGAATGGTTCAATTATTTTGGACTCAATGTACCAAATGTAGATCTTAATAAGACTAACATTTTCTCCAATACAATTCATCAGCTATCTATTACGGGTTCCAAGTTTACCCATTAACAAGGTTCAAGGTCAAAGGTCAAGGTCACAATTAACCTTTGACCTTGACATCATTAAAAGGTCAAGTAATGTGATGAATAATGGTGAAGTTTTCAGGTCATTACCACTTATCGTTTGGGAGTATTTAGCATTAACGGAAACTCAAAATCTTTCAAAGGGCAATAACTCATATAAAAAGTCGTCGAATCTTTTCGGACTAATGTAAGAAAGTTGCGTCTCGTGAAGATGAACATTTTTCTCATTACATTTATTCAGATATTTATTATGGTTTCTGAGTTTATCCGCACACAAGGTCAAAGGTCACGGTCAAAGGTCACCGATGACCTTCAACCTGGTACTCAAATTGAAGGTCTCTTCGCACTGATCACTTTAGATATATACGTTTACTATATTATCTGTAAGCGTTTAAAAAGTATTTGCAAAAAACAATTTACCGAAACGCGTCAAGGGCTTTAACTCAAAAACGGTTAGTCGCAGAGTTTTCATGTAAATGTATCAAATGTAGATCCCAATGAGAGGAGTATTTTTCCAATATAATGTTTTCAGAAATTTTTTAGCGTTTTCGAGATATTCCGAAAACAAAAATTTAAATGGCGGCCATTTTGAAAATGGCGGATGGAAAAAATTTTTGACCCCAGATATGTAATCAGGACCATCAAAGCTACCTGGAAAGCAAATTTGGCGGAAATCCGATAACTTTGAGAAATTTGCATATTTAGGGGTCAAAAAAGCGTTACCGGGGTCGCGACCCAAAAAAATTTTTTTGCATGACAAATCTTCCTGAGGATGAATCGAACATTTTCCACCATTCAGAATTTTGATATCTGTTACGGTTTACGAGGAGATCTGAACACAAGATAAACAGTGTTCGGGGAGATAACTCCGTTACTTGAAATAGATCGATATGTGGCACGCGGCTTCGAGGTCCCATTCCAAGACCGAAGCACCAGACCAAGTTTCGAAGTGATATGTCGCGTGGTTTTCTTGCAATGAGGGCGGAAAGAATAATAATAATAATAATAATTAAAAGAATTGTTCAGAGAACAATTGCAAGGTCTTTCACCAGTTTTCACAATGATTACATACTTCGGTTTGATTTTGATGTCTATTTCGGTCAAAAATGTCATGTAAACAAAAGTTCTGACCTCTGGCTGCTAAGGATTTTTTCGAAAAATAAGCTTGTTGCTAAGGATATGAAAGTCACTTCCGGTTGGCAATGTCATTTATTTCTTCTTTACAACATTACAAAACTTTTTGCATATGGTTGCTATGGACTTTTATGGTTAATAACGTTGTTGTTAAGGAACTTGACCTTTGACCTTGACCCCATTTTGTCGGCCATATTGAACTGAACATTTTATCTTCTTATAGTTTCTTTGTATCTTTAATAGTTTTTGAGATATTAGCAAAAAACCCTAAAATCGGACCTCGAAAAATTTTCTTGGGCCATAAGTCCAAACCAATGGTCCAAAAGTGTTGGACCTAATGAAATAAATGTAGATCTCAATGGTATTTACATTTTCTGTAATGTATTTAATCATCTATCTCTTTTCATTTTGAAGATTTTACCTAAAAAAGACCAAAATTTGGCTATGACCTTGACCTTTGACTTTGATGACCTTTGACGTTGGACTCAAATTGAAGGTCTCTTCTTACTGATCAATTTGATATGTAACTTGACTATTCTATTTGTAACGGTTTAAAAGTTATTCGCGAAAAACCGATTTACCGAAACGCGTCAAGGGCTATAACTCAAAAACGGTAAGTCGCAGAAGTTTCAAGTAAATGTATCAAATGTAGATCTCAATGAGAGGAATATTTTTCGAATATATTTTCAGACATTTTTTATCGATTTCGAGATATTCCGAAATCAAAAATTTGAACGGCGGCCATTTTGAAAATGGCGGACAAAAAATTTTTTTGACTCCAGATATATAATCAGGACCATGAAAGCTACCTGGAAACCAAATTTGGTGTAAATCCGATAACTTTGAGAAATCGTCAAATTTAGGGGTCAAAAACGCGTAACCGGGGTCGCGACCCCAAAAATTTTTTGCATCACAAATCATCCTTAGGATGAATCGAACATTGTCCCCCATTCGAATTTTGATATCGGTTACGGTTTATGAGGAGATCTGAACACAAGATAAACAGTGATTGGGGAGATAACTCCGTTACTTAAAATAGATCGATATGTGGCCCTCGGCTTTGAGGTCCCATTCCAAGAATAAATCACCACACCAAGTATCGAAGTGATATGTCGCGTAGTTTTTTGTCACTGAGGGTGGCGGAAAGAATAATAATAATAATAATTAAAAGGTCAATTGTTCAGAGAACAATTGCAAGGTCTTTCACCAGTTTTCACCATTTCATGTTTGAGTTTGATTTTGTGGTCTATTTTGGTAAAAAAATGTGATGTAATCAAAAGAACTGAACATATTCTGTTTTTTCTCAATGGTTGCTAAGGAAAAAACCTAAAAAAAGGCTATGACCTTGACCTCTGACCTTGATGACCTTTGACCTTGTGCTCACATTGAATGTCTTTTCTTTCTGATTAATTTGATATGTTACTTGACTATACTATCTCTGACGGTTTAAAACTTATTTGTAAAAAAACATTTTCCGAAACGCGTAAAGGGCAATAACTCTTTAGGAGTCATCGGAGAGTTTCGGTCTATATGTAACAAATGTAGCCCTTGATATGTTGTACGTTTTTTATGATTTACTTTTTCAGCTATCTTTAATTGTTTCTGAGTTTATCTCCAAACAAGGTCAAAGGTCAAGGTCAAAGGTC
>MJUU01047318.1:37439-56868 GCA_002080025.1 Modiolus philippinarum | reverse complement strand
CCCCCCCCCCCACCCCCCTTCAGGTTAAATGGTCGGTCCCTTATGTTTCTTGGTCGATGCGAAAAATGCATGTCTATTCTCCAGAGAAAAGATGTTTTCGGTCAGTGATTTGTTGCTATTCAATAATGATGTCAAATTATTTGCCGTTTTCCTTGTTGACCATTTTGACGGCTTGCAAAAGTTGATCATCCCTGATGACGTCAATAGAAATCTCAAAGGACACATTTATAAAATCATCCTAAGAAATGGTCATGTTTTTGTTCAAATACCGCCTTAAATGTATCATAGACACATATTTTGAACCGTATCTCTAAAGAAACGACATTTTCTTTCTCTCTTTAATTAAATTTCACATCTCTAAATAGCGTTTTAGTAGGGAAATATAATGTCTCACTCGATGCAGATGCAAAATTTTAAAATCTCAACTATTGCTTATTAAATTTTCACATTTTCAAGTTCGAGATTTACTAATAATTTTAAAACCATCGAGATCTGAGAAGTCGAGGACAATACCAGAGATTGTTTCTCTAAATTAAAAAGTACCGAAGGTACCCAAGCTTTGTTTCTGCTGATCGACACTTCGATATCCTAGGTATCGTAATATAAAGTAAAGATCAAATCAAAACATTGGAAGAATATAAACCGAAACATATGTAAATGCCGATTAATAAACAACAACAACAAAAAAAAAAAGTTCTTATTTCTTCTTGATTTGTAAAGTGATTCTTAAAAGTGTTCATTTTCTAATTTCAGCCTTCCTGTTTCTATGATCGTTTCATGCGATTTATATGTATCATTGCGAAAGTTACTAACGTGGTTAAGTAATATATTTTAAATAGTGTTTCAATAATCGAGTGATTTTAATGACAGTATACAAACAAAAAAGATTTTCTAAACAAAACTTAATTCAGAAAACAAGTTCAACAACATTCGGGCAATATCCCAATGTTAAGATATCGATTTTTTTTCAAAATAGGAAGTGTGGAATACGACCAGATTTTTAAATGCTACAATGAGATAATCTGCAATTTTCTTCTTCAGAAATCCTCCATAGTGAATGATGACAGATATAATTATTCTGATATTCTGCACTCACAAGTAATTCGAATTAAAAATTTATGCAGCAATTTGTGATTTTTTTGATCAAATTTCGTAGAAATCTGAAAAGCTTTCTTAAATAGAGTTGTTTGTTTTTGGTTAAACCCTGCCATTTGCTTTTATAATTCGAACAGAAGGGGTCTTTGTGGGTATGCATTGTATAATTACTTCTTTCCTTACGATACTTACTGACTTGACATATGCTTTGCATTTGTCACAACCGTACTTGAAGCCTTTCCGTAGCCAGGTCCCTTATGTATCAACCATCTGTTGCCATTGTTTGTTGTTGCAACGACACCAGTATGCTTGAAGCCAATCTTTCCAAGCACTCCCGATAATGGTCTATAAAACAAATGACAAAGTTTTTATTCACATTACAGCAGTAAGCAACATGTAACATTTATCATCATTTGTTGCATAAACGCTTCATATAAACATATTAATTTTTAAGATATGACCTGCAGCCCTAGCCTGAACAGTAATAACTTCTGCATACAAAGTGTATGAGTTGCAGTTTTAAATTCGTTACGCAAGATCTTGACCCAATTATGCTGACTTTCTCATAAGACATAGTTATCTCCGTGACCGCCTCATGAATCAAGACAACAACAAAAATTGCGTCTCGTATGATGATTCATTTTTAAAGATATCAGTCCCTTATGTGAAAATTTGAAGTTTCGGTTATACATTGATTGACTCAAACCTTGGGATGAAGGACAAGATGGATGGACGAGCGCGCACACGGCCATAGAACATAAGTTCATATAATAATTCAACATTTGTATGCAGAGTTTCAAAAAGAAGCTCATGCACTTTTGATATTTAACTAATAGAATGGTTATGAAGCGAATTTATAAATACCGATTACATTTCCATACCAAATTTTATTTGACAACAATAGAGGTTTATACAGGAAGGCGCCATACAAATTCGTATTAGGAAAATGTTCATGGGGAACTAAACATTAGAAAGTGGATTGCATGATGAATTTTCGTTCAATCTACACGAAACACTAAATAATGATCTTTCACTGAACCCGCACAAACGTAAGATAAAAAAAGACAAACAAGCTGCACAAAAATAGACTTGTGCCAAACTAAAATGAGGTTGGTTCTCTTTTATTCTTTCCATGTACATGACTGTTAGATACATGAACATACCTAGAGTAGCTTTCTACTTTTTTAACTGGAGAGTTGTAAAGGTTGGTCAATCCTTTCTTGTTCAGATCATATGAGTACTGAAATAGATCAAAATTTTATTACATGTCGTAAATGATAATCTTTATTTTATAAAGTGATAAAGGTAACTTAATTTGTTAGAGTGATAACGATTATTTAGTAAAAATTGTCGACTCCTCTTTGAAACCTTACAATATCTAAATTATAGTAAATTTTGATGAAAACTAAGGAGTATCTCTTTCATGCAAAACTCATGCAAAAATTTCCTTAGCTGATTTTGGCTTTACATTTAGATCATATTGGATATTTCTTCTCGATCAGTTTTTTAACACCTTTGAGTTTATGGTCTTTCAATCGTTTAGATTTCATCTGCAGTGAAGAGACATATGTTGTCGAAATACGCATATGCAGAAACTAAATTTTCAGTAAATTCTTTCTTTTGTTATTTCTTGCCACTGGGTCGATGCCTCTGCTGGTGAACTGTTAGTCTCTGTGGGTATTCACCAGCCAGTAGTCAGTACTTCGGTGCTAATCACAAAGCCGATTCTATTTGGAACATACAATATACATAATGCCCAGAAAAATCATGTAACAACCGGGCGTGAGGAACAACGTTAGCAAAACAAAAACACTTATTGTTTCTTTACTAAAAATTAAAAAAAAAAACTTTTTCTATGATTATCTCTTAAAATGAAAATGCACTACCCTTTTATATTTGAAAGTGCCTTTAGCGAATAAAATATAGTTTTTTATCGTATTTGTCAAAAAAATTGCACGTTACATCGTATTCCATGATATATTTATTATTGTTTTACCCAGCTTTGTAGCATCGGATTTTTTAGTGTCTCGGCGTCATTTGTGTGTTCGCTTTATTTTATGACATCCGACCTTTTGTTATATATGCATCATTTGTGTGTTTATTCCATTCAGTTTAACGCCATCCGACTTTTTGCTATCGATGCCTCATAAGTATGTTTGGTTTTTCTTACTTCAACGTTACAGAAATCGACTTCTTGTTATCTCTGTGGCATTAGTAAATTTGTTTTACTCAGCTTTATCATATCTACGACATTCTTATTTTTTTTTATTATCCTTTGTTACGAGACTTGCCATCTGTACGTACTCATCTTCACAATTTGTATCTTTACGGCATGAGGCCTGTCTGTTTCGCTTAGCTATCCATCATCAAACTTTTTGTTATTTATGTGTAATAAGTATGTGTCTGTTCTATTTAACTTTACGACACCCGAATGTTTGTTTTATCTTAATGACCAGTAAATAAATAATCTACTCTCCGGAGCACCTGATGTGACTCCCGGTTTTAATGGGAGTCCACCCTGTCAGTACTTTAGTTTTTCGTGTTGTCTTGTACACCATACTGTAAAATTTTAGTTTTGTCTTCGTCAGTGATGTTTGTGCTACCGATTTGTCCTTGTGATTGTTAGAGTACTATAGAGATTTACGAAAGCTTTTCAAAATTTTACTGTTTGACGGTTAGGGAAGTAACATGTACCATGGACTTCAACTGGTTTTGTCTAAGGGTTAGAAAATGAGATTTACCAATCCGCTACCAAACAGATCTTTCAAAACAATATATGTCTCACTTATAGCGTGACGGGTGTCGCTAGCGTGGCAGGACATGCTTACTCTTCCGGAGCACCTGATGTCACTCCCGATTTTTTGGGAGTTCACACTATGAGTGCCTTAGTTTTTAATGTCGTCTTTTTACCTCCGTGCATTGTAATGTCTCACGTCCTTGTTTTGTCTTAAAGGCTTTGTTTTTCTTCGTTGCCGTTTTGCCATGTCTTTGGATTTCGATTTTTGTGGTCTTCTCTTCCCTTGTTCCTTCGGTAATCTACTGCCGTTGTTGCATATGACATCCGTCCTTTAGTAATTTCTGTGTCTTTGGTACGTGTTTTTTTTTAATTTTTGTCCTTTGCGATGATTAACATTTCTAAAAGTAGGTGATGTTTCTTGATTTTATCTCATTGTAGGGTTTGCTTGTTGTTTATTATCAATTCCCAATGATTCACTAACTTATCATTTGAGTTTAAGGGTCATAAGCTGAGATGAAACTTCATATGAAAATATCACAACAAGTTTAAATAGTGCATTAACTCTTGACGGCAACTGTTAAGGAAAGAATTATTTCTCAAATTTTCATTTTTTCCCTCTTTTAATACCAAATTTTCTGATAAAGTTTCAATTATATCAATTCCAAGTTTCTTAACAATATTTAAATTTCATTAGAAATGAATGTAAACTCTTAGAGTTATCATCCGGAATCCACATTTGTTTGCAACTTTCTTTTTCAATCACTATGATATTGACCTTTCACCTACTTTCTCCAAACTCAATAGCGATTCTCCTCTTTTAATATCCAAGAATTTTTCGAAGTGAGAGACACCAAATTTTGACTACCGTTTGAATGACAACAGCAATTTTCGGGTTCATTTTCATTGCAACTTGCCTAATAATTTTTCTTATCATTTCACACTATAAGCAAAGGCCTTTAAAATCAATTAATTAAAAACGGGACAACAACAATTTAGAAATTGTACAATAATTCAGCATCTCCTGAAAGCAAATTTTTTTTATTTATTTTCTTCTCTTACCACGTCAAAAATATTTGGACATTTTTTGTTAATTATTCCCAATGGTATAATGTACCTGTTTAGGTTTTGAGCTTCTTGATCCCGAGAACCATCGTCTTCTGGAACTTGGACTTGATCTTGATCTTGACCTAGAACGCTGTTAATGTAAAAGGAGTAACTGTATAGATATTACACTAACAAACCAATAAGACAGGAATAAATTCAAAGACTGGGGAAAAAGCGACGACATACAAACATTTACACGGAGACAGATGCAATAATAAGGAGGTACCAATGGGTCTTTATCTCTTAAACAAATTCCAAACTTCCTGATATGTAAAAAGTACCTAGTTTTCTTTACGAAAATCTTAGACGCTTAACAAATCTAAAATCAAAATGAAACAAAAGTGCAGGCATATCCTATGCGAGTGGTAATTTACAATCTTAACTATATTGATCAAACATAAATATCGCTAAACAAATTTCAAAACAGGGTATAAGACATATATAGCAATATAATACAAAAAACAAAACTTATCCCACCTTGACTCTATCAGGCCTGTATATCTACCACAAAGAGGCAAACTATAGGTAGAACCACAAGGCAATACTTACGCCACAACCTCATCCACCAAACCTGTAGATCTAACACGAAGTGGCAAACTATGAGTAGTAACACAAGGCAATATTTACGCAACCTTTACTCCACCAGGCCTGTAGATCTACCACAAAGAGGCAGACTAGGAGTAGCACAACAAGGCAATACTTACATCACCTCTACTCCACCAGACCTGTAGATATACTACGAAAAGGCAAACTATGAGTAGTACCACAAGGCAATACTACACTACCAGGCCTGTAAATTAACCTGAAAGAGGCAGACTATTGAGTAATACCTCAAGAAAAGAATTACGAAACCTCTACTCCACCAGGCATGTTGATCTACTGCAAAGAGGCAGACTATGAGTAGTACCACAAGGCAATACTACACCACCAGGCCTGTAAATTAACTCCAAAGAGGCAACTTATGAGTAGTACTACAAGGCCATACTTACCCCACCTCTACTTCACCAGGACTGTATATCTACCACAAAGAGGCACACTATGAGTTGTACCACAAGGCAATACTTACGATGCCTCTACTCCACCAAGCCTGTAGATCTACTACAAAGAGGCAGACTATGAGTAATACCACAAGGCAATACTTACGCCACCTCTACTCCACCAGGCTTCTACATCTGCCACAAACATGCAGACTATGAGTAAAACAACAAACGAAGCGTATCTCATTCTTAATCTTCAGACCCTGAAAATTGCAAGGAGATTGGAAAGATCTCTATCCAAATGTAAATGTCCTCGAAAGCGTCAATTTTTCTAATATAGGGACTCGAGCTCCGCTGTCGTCCGATATAATATTTCTGCCCATGCATATACCAATTTGGATTACTAAAAAAAATTAATATACAATACAGGGAACAAAAAAAAGTAAATTTGCATTACATGACTTATTTTTTAATTTACAGCAATGAACAAATTGTTTTTAAAAGGGACTGGACATTTAAGGATGGTCACTCCTCAAGTTCATTATATCAAGGTTTTAAAATTAGTATCTTTATTTATTAGAACATCGATCATACATCATTTTAAGCAGAAAATATTGATATGTCAGTGTGCTCGTTTTTGAGATTAACGTGCCTAAAATTTTGGCGGGAAACCGAACTCCTCTTGATTTTTCATTTACTTGGCATTAAGGCAATCGCCCTTTGGAATACAATGAAGATATATCAAGAATTCCTTCAATTTTTGTCAAAAGTTTATTCAAGATGTATACAAACATATTTTGAAAAGAAAAGTGGGGGTCAGTGTTGAAAATTTTCTAATTCACCATGGTGGATAAAACAAGAGAATTGCGAAAGTCAGAGACAGTTTCAAAAACCTGAGGAGTGACCATCCTTAAGAATATTAAATAGAGAAATAGTAAAACAGTGAAAGAGGAAAAAAGGAAAGGTAGAGGACTATAGAAAGGATATTAGAAATGGAAATGACGAACTTGTAAATATTATATATAAAAAAAATGAAATGATATGGAGTGAATGTACATGTGACAAAACGCACACGATACACAGGAATCTCCAGTTTATCAAGGACCAGGGCTTTTATTCCTGTCTACATATATATAGTTTCCACAACGCGAACTAGTTGATTATAAAATTCTCACATGGAGATAAATAAATTTTGCAAATGTCTGAAAGCAAGGCTTACCTAGCTTTCAAATATTTTAAAATTTATTTAACGAGAGGTGAGAAATTTCATAACTAACGCGTCTAAGTTGAGGAAGCTGTTTCCCCAATGACTGTACAAAAAATAAAACAACAAACAAACAAACAAACAAAAAAAACAACAAAAAACAAAGATTGTATTCCGAATAAATTTGGCGGGAAATTTCACGAAGCTTGGTCTCCTCTCTAGTAAGGACCACAAATGTTTCCACAATGTGAAAACTGGCTCAGAATAAGAGAAATATAGAATCCACAATTGCATCGAGTGAGAAACATTTCGACACTAGAGATAGTTAAATTTTCCCGTTTTTAAACGCGAGGCTTGCCGAAAATTTAACTATCGGGAGTGTAGAAATGTCGATTCTCACGAGATACAGTTGTGGATTTTATTTCTCTAATGATTTCAAGGAGATTTTGAACAAAAAAATGCCCCCCCCCTTTTCTGATTATCCGAAATAAATGTGTTCTATGAGCGTGACGTCATCAGGCATGGTCGCTTTTTTTCATGACGTTACAATTGACAAGTCGGAAAACATTAAACATAGATGACGTCATAATTAAACTTCGTCCAATCACTAGCCGAAAACAACATTCTCTCTAGAGAGGAGAAACGTACTTCTCCATCTGTTCAGGAAACGTGAAAACAGGACAGAAATTAGACATTATTTTTACCAACCCAAGGCTTGGATTTGACAGGAAATTTATCTAAAGCAAGTGAGAACCGAACCGTCAGTCTTAAAAATAATAATTCAAAGATAATTGCAGCGCAATCATACGAAGACAACAAAGAAAACTTAGAAAAAAGAGGGAACACACATATAGAGATCAGGTGCACCAGTAGAGTTATCATCTGCTTCTCACGTGTATAAGAAGCCTTTCGTGATGTGCATGTCAAATTCGGTAGTTAAGTTAAATCCTTTAGAAGAAGCAGTAATCTCAATCGTTTAAGCGTTTAAGTTTAAATTTTAAATATTTGGAAAACTGAAAAATATTTTTTAATTTTCCTCAACAGTCAAATTACTGTAACTAGCCATCAAAAAAAAAAATTCAGTGCGATATGATATTTATCCACTAAAATTGTAAAGAGGACATACCATGAAATAATGAGCAGTGTTTTCACAAGTGTCAACACAATTGCACATGAAATTGTGTTCTTCATTTAAACGATACAAGTTAGTATTCAAGGCTGAAATTGTTTCTTAATGAATCAATAAAGGGATATGGAGTAAATGCACATGTGTCAAATCCATATAAATACTTGGTAAGATTAAGCAAATGCAACAACGCTATCGGTGTTGTTCTTCACCATGAAGCCTTCAACAAAGAGCAAACACTCTTACCTCATAGTAAGATCAAGACGGCCTCTAGCAACGGTTTGAGCAGAATTCACTTACTAAATGTTGAACAACGCTAGATCCATGTATCCTCTGTTTTATATCCTTTTTGTCATAAATGCGGGGGCGTCAACAAGCATAACATATCGAGCAAAGTATTCTTACAAACACTGTCATCCCTTGCCCGACAAAGGGACCAATATACAATACACCATGTATACAAACGATCACAGGGCACTCATCGAGTTGTTGTAAGAATACTTGGCAAGTACATTGGGAGATGTGGGCAATATATATACAGATGGCCAGAAAAATAGTTACATTTTTACAAAACAAGAAAGATTTTTGTTGCTGTAATTGAAATAGGTTGGTTATTTATCTTGTCATTCCATTTCCATTAAACACTTGATATTAGTGAATTTCTTTTATAGCTTCCAGTTTCTGATAGTTAAGGGAAAGAACGACTTTTTATGTTTTCCAATCGATAGTTGGGAATTGCAAAGCCAACAATTGGAAGCTCTAATTATTGAGCACTACACACATCCAACACTTCTCAAGCATATCAAACAACGACAGTGGAACACCGAAGGAACAAGGGAAGTAATGATAACAAAAATCAAAATCCAAAGACATGGCAAAAACAACAGGGAAAAACAAGGACAATACCAGGACATGATACAGCCAAAAAGGCACGGAAATAAAAAGACGCCATTAAAAACTAAAGCACTCCCATGAAAACCAGGAGTGACATCAAAATAAATAAACACTGAATGCATTCGAGAAGGATTTATTTTTACTTAATATGATATAAATTAGCAATAAAATATCGAAGTTACTGTGAATTAAGTTTCTGTATATGACCATTTCGTCAACTTATGTTTCTTCAGTGCAGATAAAATCAAAACATTTGGGAAATCCACTGCTAAAAGTTATTATCAACAAATAACGAATTTCATCTAAATAGAAAAGCTAAGATCACCTTAGGACATGAGATACTTTTTAATAAGCAAATGTGCAATGTAAATGTGTAAATGGCGTAAGCAGAAGTCTTTTAAAATTTATTTTCTTTCAGATTCTTGTAAAGGGGCAAATAAAAGGTCCACATTATTATTCATATTTGTCCATCTTCAGTGCAAAGAAACATAATTACTTAGTGTTTCTCTAAGTAGAGTGTTATTTCCGGATTTGTTTTTGTTTTCAATACGTATGATTTCCGACAACTTATGTATGAAGCTAATATATTCATCTTCTGTTGCAAAGGGGAAAAAATGATACTGTTCAACATGGGGTATTGAGTAGAATTTTATGCAGGATAGTTTTATTTTTAATACGCGTTGTAAAAGTTATGGTAGTAAACTCACAAAAAATCCTACACACTTGACATATCTATAACATTTTTTTTGTCTTTATATTTTTGGATGCTTCAGCAAGGTGAAAACCAGGCAAAAAAAAAGAGATATGGATCAAGAAAATAAACAGTAAAGATGCAGTAAAAAAAAGACGAAAGCAGTTTTTTTTTTGTTCACGATATTATTATACAAAACAAGTACATGCAAAAAAAAGATGAGACTTACTGTTATGTCATATGAAGCTCCTGCAGACCTAAGTACCTGTAAATTTCCTACAAATCATAACTGCCACAATCTATATATACCACCAAACATAACTTTATATTAAACTATTGGACAAATCATAAGAGGCATAATAACCACAAACACTTGGAAAGGCTTGTTACACGGAAGGATTGTCTGGTCAATTTGAGGTCGTTCCATTTTCAGAAAATTGAACGGAAGGTAGTACATAGTTCTGGTTTAAAAGATTATTGCGGATCCTCCCCCACCCCCCCCCCCCCCCCCCCCCCACGGCTGCATATTATGTTTCATAATAGATATACATGTTGCTGTCAAGTTAGGAGTATATTGATATAATACAAACTCAGAACCTGTTTAAAGACCAAATTTGAAACTCAGTTTTTATGTCCCCCCGCCATTTAGGCGACGAGGGCATTAAGTTTTTTTTTCTCTTGTTTATGCGGTAATGATTATATATTTGTTCTGAAGCATTTATATGCTGAGTTGAACAGTGTCTCTATTTTTCAAGTCCGTCACTCATCTACTTCCTGTTTTCGGATAACTATCTAGCGGGGGCATCCATGGGAACATTTACTTTTATTTTTTTAGTATTAAACTCGCTTATTCATCAGACATTGTATCGTAGAAAGGAAAAAAAGGTATAAGGTATTACTTAATGTACTAATGTGAATTAAAGGGTCTTGAAAAATTGTCAAATGAAAACACCATTCAACCTTTAAATCACTGAAGTTGATTTGAAAGAATGCATACAGTCTAGGTATTATCGTAATAACATATAAAAATACAACGCAATGAAAGTGGATGTTAAAAGGTGGTTCCCAGTACCTTTGTCTAGGGGTTCCGCCTATAATGCTGACCATTTGCGTCCACAGTTGGTGAATAGGAGAATACTTTGTAAACTGTAAACCGGAATATCTCCGTGGCAGTTTTATTTTCGCATAGTTTCGTGGTGAGAAATGAAGCGCGAAATATGCCGCAAATATCTTGATGCAATTTGCTTAATAAGTATCTTGACGGACAGCCGCTAATCCAAGACTGCGCGAATACACATCATTTTGAAAACCGCAAAAAAGACAGCGCGAACATTTCCCGGTTTATAGCATGCATCATACTTAGGGTTAATACGACTCTATTTCTGAAAAATTGAATCTACAACGCATTATTGCATTATATGTACTGGTATTCAAGAGTTTTTCTTATCAATTTTTTTTTGGTTATCTATCAGTTATACTGAGATTTTTGTATCTTGTTGTGTAAATACAATACCACTGGAAAGTCACCTCAGCTGTTAGACTGTTTATTCCAAGTGTACCAACAGTACAGTCATTCTTATTTTAAGCTGGCTAGAAAACTGATCCTTGGAAAAGCTACAATGTCAAAAATACAAAAATACAAAAATTGGTATTAAACAGTAAATTTTTGCTATGCTGTACACGTGTTTTCAGGAGTAATCTCTCATCAGCAGCATTAGAATCAAATTGAATGGAATGCTATAATCCAAAAATTGTCAGAAATAAGAACTTATTACCAAATCTCATGCAAAGTCCTCTATCATTCGTTTATTTAACATTGCGTGTTGCCTTTAATTTTTTCATGTCTTTTAGATGTTGAATTTATTTGCATTGAAGAGACATGATTTATCCACTATAAAAATGTACTGCAATTTTCAAAATTTGTGTTTGCTTTTGTTTTTTTGTTTTTTTTTTAATATTGTTTGTTTGTTTTTTTTTCTTTAAAAATCAGGTTCTCCATATTGAGTCCATGAATTGCCCAATAATCGGAATGTTTGAATTATTACAGTTACAATGTATTTTATTCCATTCGTCCACCAAAACTACCTTGAACAAGGAAGTTAATATGATATATGACGTACTATGTGGGAAGATCTTGGTGTTTCAAGTCGCTCTACTTATTGTATTATATTTACTAATAAGGAAGATGGAGAGAAAATGATTTCTACTTGTGAAGTTAATAATGGAGGTAATAATCTTAATGAAACCCAATTAAGCTGATATGACCTTAGAAGCACGTACGACTTCAATTCGACATCAATGTCCTCTAAAAGGGCTGCAATTCTTTTTCTGTGTATCAGTTAAGGTGCAATTGAGCTGTTTGCGAATTAGAACATGGTATGATTTTATAATCGTCATTCCTTCATGCCGAACGATAATAAAGCATATATACAAGACAAATAATAAGTCCTACTAAGTTCTGAGCGCAATCAACCAAGTTGTGGAGATGAACATGTATTTCGATTCTATGTGTAGTATCAATTGTCTAATAAATGTTTGAAAATTTGAAGCAGCTGCAGCAGCAAGATTTCAAATATCATATTGTTTTTTTTTTTAAATCAGTCAAAATATGTGAAGGAAAACAGCGTACTTTTATGGAGTATAGGATATTTTGTTTTTGATACAGACTTTACCACGGCCAGTATTAGGCGAGCTTGATGCGTTACGCCGTGATAAAGTACGTATGAAAAAATTTCTTTTATCGGTAATTCACAAAATGATAAACAAAACTTTATAACAAATTGAAATAGGCTGAAATTTATATTCTAACACAGCCATTTTATTGTTTATTGCAATTATTTATGCATTATTCATTCTACGTATTACGCGTATGAACACGAAATATAATACCAAACATGACGTCAACTTAGCAACCCGCGAGTGACGCCTTCACAGTGACCCGAGATTTTCTATCTCACGGCTCGTTCATTGATCAGGTTGGGGGAAACCCCAATTGGGCTATTATATCCCAATTAGGCTATTATTGGACTTTTTTCTAGTTTGATTTTTACTGTGAGTCTTTTTGTGTATTTATTTTTTAGCCATTCACCACACATAGGGGGAGGGTTTGGATCCAAGAAAACGAGTTTAACCCCACCGCAATTTTTGCGCCTGTCCCAAGTCAGGAATATGTTGGTGATTGACTTGTCCGTGTCTTCTTATANTTTTTTACCCTTTTGGGGCCATTTAGGGCTTGCTATATGGTGTGAGGTTCCTCACTGTGTTGAAGACCGTACGGTGACCCCTAGATGCTTTGTTTTGGGTCGTTTTAATCTGGATATGGGATGTTGTCTCCTTGACATTTACCCCATTTCCTTTCTTTTTCATATTATATCCCAATTGGGATATACAGTTATATCCCAATTGGGATATTTGACCAGTTATTTGGGGGTTTAAAGTCGCATTATGATACATAGAAATAATAAATCTATGGGGTTAGAACTTTCAGGGGATATGCCTCTCTTGTCACAAGGATGATGCAAATTTTCTGCGGATCGATTTATGATAAAAAGAATTAGTCACTTTGATTTAGCGATAACTTCAGCTTTAAGAAGTTAAAAACGGTTCTATGCTGTTTCCCTCGAAGAAATATTATCTAGAGTCAAGTTAAGCAAATTATGATAGTTTCAGAAAGAAAGTTTTTTTATTAGTTAATAAATGAAGTATGGAGAAAAGTTATATGAATATGAAATAAGATTTCTCTTTGTCCATGTCTTGGAAATTACTATGAATGTACAAAATGTAGGGTGTAGCAATTGTGTTTGAAACCTTTTAATATAATGACATATTTTACAAACTAAACGTCAATTTAATCTTAAAACATCGTTTCCCCTGCCTTGATTATTTAATTAACTTGAATTTTGACAAAATCAAATGCATACTTTTACATTCTTAAAATGTCTGTGCCGTTGAAATGCAGCATTGATGACTAAAACCACGAAGTTCCTCACATTTATGTTTCATTACGCGGCATTGAAATGTGTAAAAAACAATTCCTAAAAAAAGGTCAAATACCCCAATTGGGATATAATAGCCTATTTGGGATATTATACCCCAATTGTAGTTTTCCCCAACCTGTTGATACTGACATTATCAGGCAATGCAGATCAAAGGAAATTCATACAAATTACCGATAAATTATATTCATGTTCAGGAAAAAAAAAAAAAAAATCACTATTTCGTTTGATCTTATTAAGTCGTTTCGAATTTCCAAGTTGTTTGCTGTCTTCTGACGTTACTAATTTTGTATATTGATTTTCTACATGTCATTGACCAGAAGTTTTTTTTTTAATAAAGAGATTCTTACAGCTTATTCTATCCCTCAGCCAAATTTTAAGAATTTTCGTAGGAAAACAAACGACGACGCATCTTTCGTTTTGGATGAAACACAAGGACTTCTCAGAGTTATAATTAATGGGGGACCCTGTGTATTTTCAATTTTAAAAAATTCAACTTACGTAAACATTGTAGATATCTTAATTTGTGCTTTCTCAACGCCTATCATTTCATTTCAAATAAGTAAAGTAAAGAGTAGAACATTGGAATTTTTACCTGACAACACCAGTAGGGAACTTTCGAGGTAGGATCAGATAGGAACTCTCGTGTTATTGAAGGCGGAAACGATCGCCTCAAATATCAGTAAGACGGAGTGACTGGATTCTTCACCTATTGAAATAAATATATACATAAGAACAAAATATTTATGAAATTGAAGTGTATACTTATAAGTGTTACTACATGACAATTGCTTAACTAAATTTTAATTGACGAAAAATAATTTACCTGAAGTGCTACAGCAGATTCATTATAAACCACCCTTAGCTCCACCGTGTTCATTAATTAGTTATTCCCTCTCAATGTATTGATGTATTGATTTTTTTTTGTATAGTATCAGAACTTGAATCCGGTTTGAACACGCCTCAGAAGTTCTTTCAATTTCGTTCGTATAGCATGGAACTACGGGTAAAAATGTTATCACAAAAACAAGTACTTGTTAGTAAAGGATATTCGATTGCTCATTAAAAATTCGAACATGTGAAAATTAGAAAATGTCGATCCAGTGTCAATCCACCAAGGGTAGAATTTTGTCCCCAAAAAAGGAAAAATGCAATTATCTAAATTGCCCACAATAATACAAAAAGATTTCGCAATTTTAGACAGAGATATTCTGATTTTCAGCAATATTGTATTCTTAAAACGGGTTATATGATTTACACGACACTTTTATTCGCAAGGAAAGGAGCTGTAGTGTGTTGGATGTGGAATTTCAAGAGGTGGGGATTGGATTTTAAAAGTTTTCGCCGCAGTCTGGAAAAGAAAGGAGAGTTAGAGTAAAGACTTTTAGTAAAATTTGGAATTCATCAATTTAAAAGAAGTCCGTTACAAAATTTTATATTTTTATATTTTGACTGTGACAAGTCCGTATGAATTTTGCTTCCCATATGCGACTTTTAGCCTGTTTGTTATTTTCTGACTTTGAGAGAAAGAACGTAATAGCGAGTGCCACGTTTGTACTAGAGGACTTTCTGAATCAAGAGCACATGTTATTGTCCTTAATCGACCTTGGAAAAGACGTCGGGGCCAGACTAGTTTTGCTATTTTTGTCCATTTAATAGCCTAAACTCTGTACGACATTATTATTTTTTTTCAAAAAGGGAGGATTCCTACTCAAGAATATATCTATAGATGCGCCTATGCCAGGTCCTCCTTAGGTTGGAAAGTATTTAAAATTCTTAAGGGTTATAAGGAAAATTGTGGGTCCCGCCCCTCCACTCTTTACAGAAAAATTATACCCCCTTAGCAGAAAGTTTGGATCTGTCACTAGGTATTTACTCTTACAAAAAATGTATCTTAACGGTATAACATTTTACATACAATTTATATTTTATGGTATTCACTATTAATTTAATGATATATTTGTAAATAAGGTAAGATCGTCACAGGCGACTGAGCGCAGGGGAGGGGGATAAAAACAAAAACCGAAAAGAATGCTGTAAACTGCTTTTTAGTGTTTAATATACAATGTAATATAGCATACGAGTTTATTTGTATACACTACGAAAAAGGTTGGGGTTTTTTTTGGTTTTTGTTTTTGTTTTTTGTTTTTTGTTTTTGTTCAAAAGCTAAATAACTACAACAAATATAAATGTCCTTTTACATACTATTGAATTCACCTGTGATTGTACCGCAAATTAATCTCCTATCTACCGTATCAATGGCGTACGTTTAATTGATATATAATTATGGATATAATTCATATATTACAATTAATTGCTGCTGTGACTGTCTTTGTCGTTGGATTATACATAAAAGAAAATGAACGAATTATTTTTGAACTGCAAGAACGTATGGATAAATCATTGAATGACATTGAAACAAAATGTAATTGCAATCCGGAAGTAAATTCCCATGACGGTATGTATTAAACATAACAAAAGTTTATTTTAAATACATGTAACAAAAGTTTATTTTAAATACATGTAATACAGTATGATAACAAAATGAGCTGAAACTTCTTTCTTGCAAGCTTGATAACATGATTTTTTTAAATAATGTCAACGGCAAATTCCAATCATAAAAAAGGGTCGAGGTGTTGCCGTTGGGTGCAAGTCATCTTCGCTTGTTTTAAGGGTTAGTATTCGCTCCTCTCCTCTCCTCTTCACCTCTTGCAGACTTCTGTAGCCTCCTTATCCATTTTTTTTACCTCGCTGCATCCAATCAATTCACTTATATTCAAATTTAAATATATATCCAAACAATAAAACTTAAATTATGGTGTGTATTGATTTTTCAATTTTGCAAAATTCCAACGATTTGTATTGTTTATTTACTTTTGAATGTTCATTTCCCTGTAGTTAAATATATTTTGAATTATTACATTATTAGATGTCATAAATAGTCTAATTTTTACAATAAATCATACTGAAGCTCTTACTTCAAAGGGAGATAATTTGAAATTTATGTCTAAAAATGTGGCTCGATCCGCAAAGGGATTCGCTAACGAAGATGCCAGCTATAGTCTACTTTTCCTTATATTATTTGTACGTTTGCCTATCTTCTGAGAGAGAAAAAAAAACTTACTTTATGGTGACAACTCCTCCTACATGTACATGTAGACCACTTCATGAAATTCATTTAAACTTTCACAAAATATTAAGTATGCATTGTTATTGTGCACAATATATTTAAGATTTGATTTGATATATTTTAGTGGGAGCAGATATATATATTAGTGAGTATGCTCACAGTTTTTCTATTGTTTTAATCAATTTTGTGACCAAAATTTAGCATAAAAAAAGAGTCGTATAGTAACAAAAAAGTGCAACTAAAGTGATGATAAAGTGACATATAAAGTATATATGTTTGTCAATATTAAAATGAGGTCGCTCTTTTACAATGTGTATTATATTTTCAAACACATAATTACATTGGTAAGGTGAAAATATGCAAGGTGGTAAGAGAGTAATTTTAGCAGGAGGACAAGAGGGAATTTAGATCCCGAGATCCCGCGAAAATAACTTTAAAATGCCGAATTCCAATGAAAGGGACTTACAAATCCCAAAATTCCCAGAAAATAACTTTCAAAATGACGAATTTTTAAGAAGATAAATTTCTTTATCCATGGCCCAAGGATCATATAAAAAAGGAAAGAAATAAATGTCAAGGAGACAACATCCCATCTCCAGGTTAAAACGACTCAAAACAAAGCATCTAGGGGTCACCGTACGGTTTTCAACACAGTGAGCAACCTCACACCATATAGCAAGCCATGTTAAGTTTCTACTTGATAAAATGGATGATCTTAATTGGCATTCCGAAAAAGTTCATATACCATCCGTCTTGTTAGAATAAACCAATTATCTGATTATCTTTGAGGTCATGTAACAGTAAATAAAACAAAACACAAACCATAAAGCAAACCATGACGATAATACTAGAGGGAATAGATAAATTCGTACTCCATTATAATAATTGCCTTCCATCTTGAAGCGGCATGTCCGAATCGAACCGGAAAGGATAGAATTGATTGAAGTTTACCCTCATCGTATTTAAGGACAAATCAAAATGCGTGAATTCTTTGTTCGAGCATTTGCATAACAAACACAATTATCGTTCTATTTTATTTATTAATATTATAAAACTTATTAAACCCAGCTTCCTCCCGACAAGTAAAAAATATAGGTTCCTTTTTAAAACAGTCTATGAAACTGAGGTCAGGGGACATAGGTTGATTAACTTGTTGATATGTTTAAATGTTTGTTATGCCTTTTGTTTATTGTTTGTCACAAACATTGTATGTTTCATGACAATAAAGAATTTGAATTTGAATTAATATTATTTCAATTGGACGTATATTTTATGCTTGGGTAAATGTTAATTTGGGTAAAACACGGGCTCTAGGCTCCGGACTCCTACTTTTTTGTACATGTGTTTTTCAACATTCAACCACAAGGGCTCCAGGTTCCAACAGTACGGCTCCGGACTCAAACAATAGGACTAGTCTCCAAATGCAGGGGATTTTGTCTCTAAGAGAGCTGTTGAGCCTGTGTTTTTACCCAGGTATGTGTTGCAGGAAGGTGGAAAATCTTTAATTAAACATATTTATTTTATGTATTTTCCTATCATTTCCAGGCAAATTTTCAGAACATGATTCAACCATCCAGGAGCTTGTGAATCAAATCAACAGCTTAGAAAAGAAATATATAGAGGTGATCACTGACTTGAGAAATCATTCCAATATTGTGAAGGAACAACACAAACTTATTACAGAACTTCAGATGAAACAAAAACATTTAACTGAAGATCTCAAGGACAAAGATGCATGGATATCAGAACAGAAAATGAAGAGTTTGTATGATTAATCTTATGTTGGTATAACAATTACCACAATTTCTCTTTGATTGGTGTAAATTGATATATTAAATTGTTGAATCATGTTATCTTTAATATTTTGCCCATGTAATTAAAGATTATATCATAAATAAAGAAAATTTTAGTAAATTTGCACAAAATATGGTAATCAAATAATCAAGAAACTACTGAAAAGTCTCGCAAGCACCTTTGTAGGTAAGTACATGTATGTTCTTTTTTAACAACGATTCGATTAATCAAAAGGTAAGAAGGCAAATAATGGCGTTCGTAATAATCTCCATTTTAACATATTAATCTACCGTCTATATAGTGACAGTTGGCGAAATGGCCACCTGCAGAAACTAAATTTACTATAACGTCGGTATTAAATTATTTTTTACAAAGGGGCGATGCCTCTGCGGGTGGACTGATAGTCCCCCAGGGTATTTATCAGCCCATTAGTATTTTGGTACTGACCTGTGTATAGTTCGATAAGTTGGTGCTATCAGAACAAAATAAATTCAAATCCCTTTCAATGCATTTAGATAAAAAAAAGTAGCCATTGAACTTGCCACTTGAATGCAATTTTGACAGATTTTGACAATTTTGTAGCTTTTGTTTAAATCCCATATATATTACCCCCAGAACCAAAATGAACTAACTGCCGTTTGGAAGGGCGAATGTTTATTGAATATTTTTCGGAGTCCTTTGA
>MJUU01047318.1:0-36931 GCA_002080025.1 Modiolus philippinarum | reverse complement strand
TTTTTTTTTTTTTTTGTTGATTTTTTTACTCTCTGACATATGGGTACACACTTTGTGGCAACAACTCCTCCTAGACCACTTAGTGAAATTCAACGAAACTTTCACAGAATGTTCAGTAGATATTGCCATTGTGCACTAGCTATTTAAAATTTTCATTGGACTTCGATTTTTTTTTAAGGGGGAGTTACATCTGGAATCAAATGGGGGAGCGGGGGGTATGTTTTTGTGAGCTTTGCTCACAGTTATTCTAGTTCGTCAGTTGGTTGCCTAAATTCTGCACAAGATTTTTTTTTCCAAAAAGGGTGAATCCATCCCGAACCCCAGTCTTTCAGGTTTTGGCAATAAATGAAAAAAAGTTAATTGAACTCGTGATATTCTACGAATTCTTCAATTATGATAAACAAACAAAAATATCTTTTCATCGAAATTTGGTGTATTGGGATGCACTTGACATTTATTTTTGATGTCACAACTGTATATCATTCTGTGATTCAGGGGGAATTCAAGCATATGTATAAAAAGAAAGTACTTGAGCTAGTTATTTTTCCAGAATACGTCCAAAACGTAAAGCAGCGACAGCAGCTGTAAAAAGTGAGTGAAGACCGGATCCACTCCTTCGTTATTCGTTCATTGAATAAATCGTACAAATGGTTATTTTTGCGGTTTGCATATTCTGTTGTTTTCTTTATTTTTTGCACAAAGTCTCAAAAAATTGATTATGTTTCACAGAATGCAATTTTCTCGTCATCCCCATAACCACAAAAAGCGATAATTATGCCTCTGCCAATATTGTAACTTATTGATACGGTATTTTACGCCAATCAGCCTGATTTTAACCAACTAGCAACCGAGTTATAGGTTTTCATTAATGCCACGCAAATTTTCCGACCGCTCACATATATAAACTGGCTAACAGGCTAATGTATTGTGCTTATTAAACTCAAAGTTTAGCTCTAGCACAAAGTAACAAGCTGTTCATATCAGTAGAATTAATACTTATCTGTCTTTGATAAAGAAGTTGCAAACGGTGTATCCTCTCGGTTTAAATGATAATATTATGGGCCTAGGTAACATATCAAGAACTTCTTCCATCGATATTATGGATATTGTTTAAAAAAATACGTAATAAAAGATCCCACGGTAAGCGTATCAATCGTAATAAACGAAAATACCACAGAACTTCAGTTTCGATTTCTGACCTTGTTACAATCTTTAAAAATAACTGCAGACGTAATTTGCTTTGTAAATTATGTTCAATTCCTATTGTTAAATTAAATACTTTATTGGAAAAATGCAATACCATAGCATATTACAGTCCAATCTATGAAGCTGCGTGAATAATCAGCACGTTTTGCTACCACAAATTGTTTCATAAAATTGATAAACCCGAAAACCATAAAACATGTAAAAGATATTTCCTTAAGGGAGTACGAGTGTCAGAAATTTTGTAATTAGAATTAAAATTCTGACCTTTTGTTTTGAAGAGCACTACTAATGGAACAACTTGAGCAAAAAAATTTGAAAATCCATGCAGGAATTTTTTAGATAAAAGACGTCAAAATTTTCGCGGGAAACAGATCTCTCTGGAGTTTTCCTTCAATTTGCATAAGATGTTTATAGGCCTTTAGATATATGAAATTATAACTGGAAGTTGATTAAATTTTATACACAGTCTATTTTATGTATTTTAAAATGACTTATGACCAAGAAAATGTGATCCATGTGCAAAATATTTTAGCACTGTTTGAATGGATGAAACCCGAGGATATAGAATGCTTCTGAAATCTCAGGCTCGTACTCCCTTAATTTACCGTATATCAACAAAGGGATCAATCTTATTGATGTATCTAGTATATTTAGTGACTCAAAAATTATCAAACTTATTCCTCCTTATTTCGATAATATGGAACCACCCATTATTTCTTATACTTACAAAAACCTACCAGAGACCTTATTTTCAATTATTCATCTGTTACCAAAAATCCTGAAATCAATCAAAATTCACCATTGACCTTAAATTGTGCAAGCTCGATGTTTCGATATGAACATAGTGGTCATGCTATTACAGGAGACATCAACATCGTCCATGACCGAGAGGTAAAAACTTTTTTTTCCAAAAAGGACCCAAATATCGTCCTCCTTCAAAAATAATTTGGAAGGACTGTCGTGTAGTCACTAAAAAAGCCGTCATGTCATTCTGTAAAAAGTGGTGTGCAAGAGAAAATGCGGATAAAAAATCATTAGACACTTTCATTAACAAATGCATGGAAGTTGTTGATATCCGATTAAATCATTTTAAAACACATTATAAGCAACAGAATACCATTCCTACGATTTCAAAAATTAAACGGAAGTTAAAAGATTTGGAAAAAGAGTATATATTTGTTCCGGCAGATAAAGCAGCCAATAATGTGGTCGTTGTTTGACGTAAGTATTACATCGAGGTGCTTCGGAATGAAATTACCAATTCTTGTACATTTCAAACTACCACGTCAACAGAAACACAAATAATTGATGATCACATGATAGCTACAGCTGAACTTAAAGCAACTTCTAATTATAAAAGTATTCCTACTATGTATTGGCTTCCTAAAGTTCACAATAATTTTCTCAATTTACAGATGAAATTTATCCTGCAGAACTTACTTTAAATGAATACAGTAGCAGCAGAGATTATACTCCTTTTCTTGATCTTGATATTTCAATAAATCAAGGAAAGTTAAATACTAAGGTTTATGATAAAAGATATGATTTCTCCTTCCCTATAGTCAATTTTCCCCATCTAGACGGCGATGTTCCGTTATCCCTTCTTACGGGTCTACATTTCACAACTTGTTCGATATGCATGAGTATGTATTGATGTTTCTGACTTCAACGACCGGAATCTTTGTCTCAATGAAAAACTTCTGCATCAAGGGTTTAGATATCATAAATTGATAAAAATAGTCTCTAAATTTTATTATAGATACATTGACTTATTAAGAAAATTTGGTTCTACATGCAGGGATCTTATACATAAGGGCATTTCACATCCAAACTTCTATGGCAATGTCATTTATAAAGCGCATAAATTCGAAAATTGTCCTTCCAAACTTATTAATCCGTTGAACAAACTTATTCATAAAGGATATAAATACAAGTTTCAGATGTAAGAAGGCTTGATATCATAGTCAACGGAAATTATGTCCTTAGCTAGCTGTCAGTTATGTACTTCATTGTAAGGGTGCTCGTCTTGATAAGTTGGACCTTTTTCTAGTTGGATTTTTACTGTGAGTCTTTTTATGTATTTATTTTTTAGCTATTCACCACACATAGGGGGAGGATTTGGATCCAAGAAAGCGAGTTTAACCCCACCACAATTTTTGCGCCTGTCCCAAGTCAGGATTATGTTGGTCATTGACATGTCCTTGTCTTCCTTTAAAATTTTAGTTTCTTGATATTTGGGTTATTAGATGTGGTTTGTTTCCATTGTTTTATTCACTTTTTTTTTTACCTTTTTGGGGCCATTTAGGGCTTACTTTATGGTGTGAGGTTCCTCACTGTGTTGAAGACCGTACGGCGACCCCTAGATGCTTTGTTTTGGGTCGTTTTAACCTGGATATGGGATGTTGTCTCCTTGACATTTACCCAATTTCCTTTCTTTTTCATATTAGATCCAATAGACACAAAAGACCATGTCTGTCATACGTTTTAAATCCATGATACTGGTAGCATACTCCTTTAACTGTTTTTGTTTCATTTTAAATGTTGTCATCGAAAAAAGGTTTGGTTAAAATGAATCAAAGGCCTTCGTATGACTTTATAATGCTTTAGAGTTACCTCGCCTTACATGTTTTTCCTTTGTTTTAGGCTTTATTGGAGAATCAGGGAGAGATTTAGTTGTCATCATTGACAGTTCAGCAAGTATTGGAGAAGAAAGATTTAAACAAAGTTTGAAAGACGTTGCAACACTAGCGGGTCTTCTTTGTCCTAAACCAAACCCATTTGATAGACGTAATTCACATTACAACCAAATTGCAGTCATTGCTTTCTCTACTTTCTCCAGAGAAATATTCGACTTCAGAAAATATCAGAATCTACAAGATATACAACAAGCTATCGTCTCTATTACCTACGACAATGGCGGCACCTGTACTGAAGGGGCGTTTAATATGGCAAAACAAATGTTCAAGACAGACAAAGGTTAATCATACTGATAGAGCTTTACATTTGTATACATGTATACGGAGCAACAAATGAAAGCAACACTGACGTGTATTTCTATGTAATCAAATATCTCTCCAAATTCTTGTTGGAACATCTCGAAATTTTACATATTGTTTCTGAAAAAGACCCACATTTTTTCATTCAAAAATACAAAAGTTAATATTTTTTGTGCTCCTACCTAAAAGATATGGTAAAAAAATACCGCTTTTGTAACTGTAAAAATTACAACTTTCAAAAAACACTAAGATAAACAAATCTTTGTTTTCTTACACATTTAATAGACTTGAAAATGAGATTTCTTTTTACAAAAATCGATCTTGACATGTGAAATTAATAGAAGAAAATATTTATAAAAATGGTCGAAAAGGCATGTGAAATTAATAGAAGAAAATATTTATAAAAATGGTCGAAAAGGCTAAGTTATCTAGGAAGCTAAACATCATTAAACAAGTGTTGTTGAATGAATTTAATGCCGCTTTCTTCGACCATACTATAACACACTTAAAAACAAGAAACAAAAAACAAAAAAAAAAAAAAAAAAAAAAAAAAAAAAAAAAAAAAACAGAAAAAAAAAACATGAAAAAAGAAGACACTATATCATACAAGAATGTGCTAGTAGTTTTCATTTTTTCCCCTTAAATATCTGGATTTTAGCCAAGTAGTGCTAGGATATAATACTAGTCGCTGTCGGGATACAAATGTAGTCGAGACTGATTTGTCGTTTTAGGGCGGTAACATTCAGCGATATTGTATAACACATAATGATTTTATGTAAAATTACAAATACTTTTGAAAATTTAAAAAAGGAAAAAGGAAAGTAAAATGACACCGTAAATATTTTGGGATTGAAACAACAGTTTGATTCAGGCAAACATTGTTATTTTACTTAGATTGTACTTTAACAGTTATGAATAAAACATTTTAAATTCAGAATTTTTGTAGAATGTGACTATTGTTCGTGATTTGTTAGACATAGGTCTGTCTATATAATAGCACAAATATCTAACCTGTTAAGTAAAAGAATTTATCATTTTGTCCACGCCATTTTGGATACCGGCGCGTGACGAATATCCGTTCCTGATTACTTTTAATAGAGATTTTCACCACATTGAACTGTATTTATAATTCTATCGTTGTTATTTTGTCTTATGGAAGGATTCATTTGAGTTGATAATATGTTGCAAACGCTCGGGTCAATCTTAACGGTAAAAAGGCCTCAAGTCTTAAAGTACAAGATAAAATATGTAGGTCTTATATATCGCCATCTAGTATCCAATATTTGTCTCATGATCAGCCACTTTTGTAATCGAATATCCATTGTTTGACTGCCAGAAAAATTGTAATGCAATAATCATATACATATTTACGGAAGCATATTTTGGACTTTAAGGTCGAAAGTTGGAATTCAAAGTCAAAAATTTGACTTCAAAGTCGAAATTTTGAGTTTATAATTAAAGTCAAAAGTTTGAGCTTGAAAAAGACCAATTTCGAGCTTTTTAAAGTCGAAATTTTAAGTTTTCAAAAGTCAACATTTTAACTTTAAATCACAATTTCGAGATTGAAAGTCGAAATTTTGAGTTTGAAAGAAATAAAAAATTTACGTTTAGAAAAGTCAAAATTTTTAGGTGAAAGTTGAAATTTGTAGTTTGCAAAAGTCAAAATTTTAAGATGAAAAGTTGAAATTTCGAGATTTAAAAAGTAAAAAACTGATTTTTTTTTCAAATGTCCCTTATACGCTTCCCTTGAATTCAACATCATAAGACATAAAAAGTGAAGAAGCTATAATAATCCTTTTCTTTATAGCAAGAAAATAGACATAAGCCGAATTATGCAGTCTATGTATGACATAATTTATTGATTAATCCCCTATCAGCAGAGAGGAAATAACTGTAGATTGAGGTATGCCCCGTCCTTCAGTCAGTCCTCCATTGCGATTTATGTCCTGAACTTTACATTATTCTTTGATATCTTTACTAAATATTTTAAAGAACTGAGGGTAAAGCTATAATTAGTCAGAGTTGAAGTTTGCATTTCGTTCCTGACTGTAAATTTGTGGCCGAGTTACGGCCGTTGAATTGAAAAAAAATATAATTTTTCAGTTGCCCACAAAGAGTGTATTTTTGCTTATAGATATACGTATAAGAGTTACAGTAAAAGTTTGAATTTTATTTATTTTTTTTAGATTTATCAGGTTTGAATATGCGTATATTTTACATGTGTTGTCAAATTACAGAAAGAATGGACAAATGGTAACTCTCCCACTTCACATCCTCTTTCTTTCATCTCCCATCTTACTCTTTCCCACATCCTACTATCCTTTTTCACCACACGCATAATGACTATACCCTCTTTTCAAACCTACTATCACCTATCTCCAACTTCTACCAACTACACTTTTCATCTATTCCTCCACTTTTCAACCCTCTTATCCCAACTCCTTTGTCTCATTTCATCCCCTCGTGAGAAAGTATGACAGAGCTTTCACTACATGATGTAAAACAGAGCTGCCGGGCGCGTATCCAGTTGGTCGATAGAGGAATGCCCGTCTATGCGGGATAGTCAGGTCATAATACGGAAAGCCTGACGCGAACCATTGTAGCCAAACTGTGTTGAGAAATGCCACGCTCCATGCAGTTTAAAGTCCCCTTTCATGTTGTCTAAAGAGAGCAGAGACACAGGGACTTGTATAGAAGGCTAAATTTCCTGTCCCAACCCATTTCTCCCCTTTACCGGTGGCAATCGAAACTCGTTGTCCCGGTTGTCCTTTTCAACTTTGTTTCTTTCTACTCTTACTTAAATTTTTTAATTGATTTACTTGTTCTCGTCCTGATATAGATGAAATATTGCTCACTGGACGTTTAACTTTAACTAATCAATCAATCAATCAATCATTTAAAGTTTGTTGCCTAGTTTTATTTTTTTTAATTTCATTGTAGTCTAGTGACAGGTGGCACTTTGTAAAAAAGTATTTTTTATAAAACAGCAAAAGATCGGTTTACTCCTGGTTTGCATACATTTAATTACAGGTTTATATAAACAATATAGAAAATTGTTGTTTTAATAATTATAGTCTGTTCTTTATTGATTATCTTAATTTTACCTGACATTTACCAAAATAATTACATTTAGAAGTTAGCAATCTTTAAATATACAAGCATAGTATTAAGAAAAAATATTTGTTTGATAAGTAACGGTTAAAATGAAAATTAAATTAATTAAAAATGTTCATTATAAACATTGCTGATGTTTGATGGAAGATATGTAAATGTTTGCACTTCCGTGAATAAACAATTCTAGTGATAATATACCAAGTTATGCTCGAACAGTTAAATTTGAGGACTTTTTTTACACCAGAGACATATAATTACAGAGATTGGCAACTCTACTATCACCCATATTAATCATAACAAACATGGTACAGCCACATCAGAAATTCTTAAACTACTTTTAATTTAGTCCACATATTTCTCTAAACCAAAACATGAATTGTTTTCGTTAATCATTTTATAGTTGTGTTTCGAAAATTTGAATTAGAAATATTGATTAATAAAAAAGATATTGGCAAATAAAGTGGAGACTTCATGTGGAAATCTGACAACGAAGATCGTGATGTGCCTTGTTTACTTTTGAAACCCCTCTTTTATTTCCGTGATTACAACTTCCTAGTTATACAAACTGGGAAGTATTTTACCAATGTGGTTGTGTTTAGATAGTTTCATTATGATATTTTCATACATTATCGAGATATTAGCGATGTTTGTGAAGTAGAACTTTTATCGAAGTCTCGATGGCAGCGAGATTTCACGGGAATTCGTCAAGTTGCCAATCTCAGTAATTATATGTCTCTGTTTACACCAAAGAAGCTCAGGTTAATTCTTATCAATGAAATTTAAATTATCAACTTCACAATATATTTTTTTTCTGAACCCTATTTGGCTGTAAATAATTTAAGATAGGGATCCATGTAGATACGATAACGTAACCTTCAGTCACTACGTTCCCGTCACGTGAACGTATTGGACTAAGGGTTACGTTATCGTATCTAGGATCCATGTAGCAAATTTCAGAGTTGTAGGTTAAGATTTGTTTAAACAAAGAATGAAAAAAAGTGCTTAATTGATTTGATATTTTGACAAGTCTTACCTGCCATTGCCACTAATCATAAATCCTAGATATACTTGTTCTTTAACATTTTCAAAGATTAACAAATGCATTTTGAGGTTTTACAAAATTTTGTTGAAGATTTTATGTTTTACTTTTTCACTCAACCGTCCTTTATTTCAAAATTCTGAGATCATATCAGAGACATATGTCTCTGATCATATCTAGCCTATTTTGTAAACTTTCCCTACTTTTAAGTTAATGCACATCAACATAGAAAATGCATACATACATTTATAGTATTTTTACAGGTAAATACATATTTCTTTAAAATAAACTATAGATCTTCAAGGTATGTGAACCTATTGTCTTTTTTGTTTATTTAACTATTTAATTAGTAGGGTAATTAAATGTATGCAAACCAGGATGACACCCAAAAGATCTCGGGTTACCAGAAAACAATACATCAGATTTTTTTTCATGGATAGAAACAGTATGAATAATGTATTCTAGGGTGTAAAGTTCTAATAGATTTTACTAGTATACTTTATTTTCCAGGGATGCGTTCAAGTCGTGACGTCAAGAAAGAAGTGTTATTGTTAACGGACGGAGGTTATAACTGTGCTGGGGAGAAAGAAGTCATAAGTAAAGCGAATTCGCTTAAGTCTGTGGCTGATGTCTATGGAATGTTAATCGGAATAGAAAGTGAATATGACCAAAGTAGATTATCGAAGTTAGTCAGTGGATCTAACAAAAAGGGTGTATTTACAGTTGGAAATTATAATGAATTATCGAAACTTGTGTCAAAACTAAAACTAGACGTTGAAAGTGGAGTATTACAGTGTGCTCAATAAGGTGTATAAGGTTGTGATGAAATCACCACTGCTTGCTTAGTTTTGCCATTTTTCAGCATTAGAATTTGAACAATTTTAGGGAATTTCAGAAGATCAGAATATTTGCCATATATTCATAAGTCTTTATGCTCCATTTTGATTCAAAAGCTAAATTCGGAGGTAATCTGGACCTATATAGATTTCTCATTGGTTATAGTGACATTAAAACATGTCTCAGGAATTTCAAGAATATCATCAGACTTTTTCAATTTTTTAATTAGGATTTATATATTGCATTGAATATCTAAAAACAATTTGATCTCGGTAGTAATATTTCTAGTGAATAGAATTAGAGAAGTTCGAAAATCTGAAACAACATCAAAGTCTTAGGAGATATGCAATTGATTTCATTTCAGCATCAGTATTTTAAGAACAAACTTGTTTTACATTGTTGTCTTTTTGTAAAACAAATAAAATTTCTGTTTATTGATAAACTAAGAGAGGTTCTGTTTTAAAATGCCTTTCTCGATATATATTCATTGACTTCTACGAGTCATGAACGTTTAATGTTATATATTCATACAGAGCTACATTAGGCAGTCTATGATTTCACTTCTATCATGACTTAAGGTACATATGTAGTTGGGGTGTCTAAAACTGAGCATCTTTTTGTGCATCTAAGCAAATATTCAATAATTCAATGAAAATTTTGTCTTAATGATTTTTGTATGTCCTTACGACCATTATTTAAATAAAAATGAACAATGAATGTCGAGTTAATTCGAATAATTTAACTAGTTTGCCAACATTTCAAAAGGTTTTATCAAAAGGATATAATGCGTTACCTAAATATCATGCAATATTCAAATTTTCTAAGTTAATTAAAAAAAGGTAGTGGATCCAATTTTTTTTTTTTTTGAATTTGTCAAAAGCATTAAAAAAAACACATTTATTACATTTTTTCCAAAAATATGTTTTTCCTTTATTTTGGGGTTCCAAATTACTTTAAATAAGTTATCTCCCCTTTCTGGAAAAACTTGCAAATTTTTCATGTTTTATGGCATAACTTTTTCAAAAGGTCCGTGACATATCTTTTTTATGTTTTTGAATTGAAGTCCTATATCGTAGCAATAAATATACAAAGTATGTAAAAAACTGCTATTAGAAAAATGTGTCCTAAAATTGTGGTAAAGAGATATTTCCCATATAATTCTATTGTAGATATACTGCGAAAACACCAAATTTGACCAATCTTTAGAGCTCTGTATCTTTTTTGACTTATCTGTGACCCCCAATTTTTTGGCATATTTTCATACAATATAACTCAAAGTTTTATTGTGCAAATTTTTGAAAAGTTCTTTCGTCAGAACCCAGACCCACCAACTACATTAAGTGTGATCTCCTTCTTGACCTAGAAAACTTCCTGATTTGAAGGCTGCCTTGAAAACACAAAATTACGATTTTTTTGTAAGTTGTGTACATAATGATGAATGAAAGGATATGGAGTAAATGCGCACATAAATCCCTTTTTCAACGCAGAAGCGAATCAATAAAGTATGGAAATTTTACGAAAATAGCGGATATGTTTTCTTAAGGTAACAGTTTTTGAATATCAGCCCAAAAAAACACACATATTTTGTTTTGATATGAACTGAAGAGATATAAGTTGTCGAAATGCGCATAATTAAAGTTAATTAACAATAACTTCGGTGTTGTGTTATTTATTACCACTAGGCCAATGCAACTGCTAGTGAACTATTAGTCCCCGAGAATATTCACCAACCCGGTAGCCAGTACTTCGTTGCTGGCCCGAAAACAAATCTTATTTTGAAACTTGCGATATCAAAATTTACTTTTTGTTCAAAACTAATGAGTATCTGACTCTCGCATGGATCTGCCGATTTTGGCTTTACTATTTAGATCCTATTGGTAATGTGTTCTGTTTTAGCTTTTACACATATTTCGGAATGTTGATTTCCAAATATTTTGATTTTATCTGCACTGAAGAGACATCAGTTGACGAAATACGCATATGCAAACACTAAATGAACAATAACTTTGGTATTGTGTTATTTATTACCACTTGACCGACGCCACTGATAAAGGACTGTTAGTCCCCGGGGGTATTCACCAACGCAGCAGCCAGTGTTTCGGCGCTTGCCCGAAAAACAATTTTATTTGCAAACTTGCAATATATAAATTTAACAAAATTTGGTTTACATCTTGGGTATTGCGTTATATATACATCAGTGGGAAACTTCATTCTTTATTTCATTAATACTAAAGTTTCTTTTTCGGTTTTCATTTTCAGGACACCTGAAAGGATCTATTTTAGTAATATACTTTCATGTAAATGTTTCCATCATCTTCTATAGATCCTTTCACGAAAACTTCGTAGGTACATGTATAATTCTCTTGCATATATTGAAAGGATACATGTATGTGCACCAGCGCTGCGAAATGACGTCAAAACAATCAAATACATATTATGACAAAAGCTCGCCTACTCGCCCAGTTCAGTTCTCGCTATTATATTACACGTACAACTAGCCTGTGACTATAATTTTCTGCCAGAATGTAGGCGTTTCCTGTTATCTTTTTACCCGCGTCACCAACGGTGACCGCAGGTCTAGGAGCCGCTCGACTCCGTCCGTCCGTCCGTCCGTCACGCTTTGGGGGTACCAAGTTTGTGTAATCTGAAACTCAGACACCGTTAACCCGATACTTTTGAAACTTTGCACAGTTATTCTGGACACATTGAAGATGTGCACCTTCCCTTTGATAAGATTTGGATAAAAATTGTCGAATTTATCCATTGTTGAACTTAGTCATTTTTTCTTCAAATTTTAACATAACGGTACAGAGTTTGTGTAATCTGAAACTCTAATACCTTATACCTGATGCTTTTGAATTTTTGCACAGTTGTTTTGGACACATTGAAAATGTGCACCTCTCCTTTAAGTGAGATTTGGATAAAAATTGTCGAATTAATCCATTTTTGAACTTAGTCATTTTTTCATCAAATTTTAACATTATGTTTTAGGGGTACCAAGTTTGTGTAATCTGAAACTCAGACACTTTATACCTGATGCTTTTGAAACTTTGCACAGTTGTTCTGAGCACAATGAAGATGTGCACCTCCCCTTGTGGGCAGATTTGAATGAAAAATGTTGAATGAATTAATTGTTGAATTTGGTCATTTTTCAGCATATTTTAATATTACAGTGCCTGGTTGGTGTAATCTGAAACAGTCGCAGCTCTTTCAAAATAATTCTGAAAGTTTGCACTGTTTTTTGAACACATTGATGATGTGAACCTCCACTTTAGGCCAGTTTTAATTTTAAAAATGTCAAATTTATCTATTATTGAACTTGTACTTTATTTCATCATGGTACTCAATTTTTGTCCAGAGACATTTCAGAGTTTTGAACACACTGATCATTGGCAGCTATTCTTGAAATTTTGCATTGCTTTCACATATTTTCTCATAAAGATTCAGAGTATGTGTTTATTTGAAACTCAGGCTTGGTTTTCACCTTTGCTGACGTGATATGGACTATTTTCATTTTATGCTTCGGTCAACTTTGTACATTTAGTTTTTTTTTCTTTTCTTTTTGTCTTTAACAGTAATAGGGTTGAACTTAATATAATCTCACTTAAAACTTGCATTTGAAGAATGTTTTGGTAATAAGGTAAATGATGTTAAACCTATACGTGACATTCTGTTAGGTTGGGGTAAAAAGACAATTTCTCAGTTGAACATGAGTGACGGTGACGCAGGTCCAGACATGTAATTGGTCTTGTTTAAAACTAAATTTGCTAAACTTTAAAATCATGCTCACTAGTTGTAATATTTAATCATTTGAGGACATTTTAATTACAATTTATTTTATTTTTGATGTCTTATTTAATTCATAATTGTATTCGGAAAATTTCGGAATATAAGTTTGAGCTCATTTGGCCTTAAGGGCCATTTGAACTTTGGCTTTTCTTTGCGTCTGCCGTCCATTCATTTACATTGTATATCGTATCTCCTCTACAACTGTTTGGAAATTTGTTACCAAACACGACCCGAATCAGTTGTAGGATATACAGTTTTGAAATTGTTTTCTTAAAGTCTGAAAATTTAATAACATGGTCGCTGTTTAAAAAGAAAATATGGGTAAATTGCTGGTTTTTTTTGCATAAGCCAAAAACCCTCACAGATAGAATAATAAGCATCTCCTCGCCCTGCTGAAAATGTGGAAGTTATCGCCCTTTTCCGTATCTTCTTGACAAACGTTTCGCACAACAAGTTCATAGAAACTTCTCATGGTAATATTATTTTTCATCTACCAAATGGTATATATTAATACCAATAGCCACCACCGGAAAACATTGCTTAACATAGAACTTTTAAGGAAAATACAAACTAAGCTGTATGACAGATAGTCAACTTCACTTTTCTTTAAAGCAACATTCCAACAGCCCCGTTCGTATGAAGTTTTCATCTTCCAGTCATTCGCTACTAAAGGCTTGTGGTTGATACATTGACTTTCTTGACAAAACCTTATTTTTCACTAATGGGCGACTCAAAACAAATGTATGTTACCCATTAATTGAAATATTCATTATTGAAGTTTTACGGTCGACATAACGATTTTGTGGACAGCTATGGGATATCTGTTTCGCAGATGACATAAGATTTTCCCCTTTTAAAGCTTAAGGTTGTTGTTGTTAAATCTACTGAATTTTACTTTACTACTGCATTTGACATGAACGGGGCGGGTTTGTTATAAGAAGCCGGAAATACTTACTCCATCGGTGATTCTGATATCGCCTAGTTTCAATTAAGTTCGTGTTGTTTATCTGTATGTGTGTTTATGTGATGTCTTTGTAATTTTGTATTTCTGATGTTGCCATTGTCTTTGGATTATTCTTTGCTTTAGATTGAGAATTGTTTATTCTTGAGAATCGTTTTATATACCATGTATACTGAGTGCCAATGAAAACGCAACACTTAATATTTTAGGGTTTTTATGCTAAAAAATATTAAAAGCAAATGTAATGCCAATTTAACTGCAATTAAATAGATTTGGAAAATGTCCCACATGCCTTTATTCACAAGCTGCAACACCAGTAATACACACCACGAAATGCTTTTTTACGTGTTTTGGTGATAGTTCGCGCATGATTATTTTTTTTTATTGTCATCTAGCGAGCTTTACCCTCAGTAAACACCCAGCTTTGGGGGACCTGTTTTTATTTAATCAATGAATGCTATGGTTTAAAAACTTCCTCTGTGATGTTTCTAAAAATGCACTGTATTCCCATTACCAGACATCAATTGCTCGTTGATATTCTCTCTGACCGATGAAATTATGTCAGCTTCTTTTAGGATGTGTTTAAGACACATTGCTGTAAATTTTCAAATCTCTTTGATTTTTTGAATGGAAATGCTCAAACATCTGTAGTTTTAACCTCAAAAATGATTTTTAGAATTGAAATTCTAAAAAATATGTATTTTAACCCAAAAATGAAAAACTTGCACCTTTTTAACAAAGGATGAGTTCAAATAACGCCGTTTTCCGGCCCATCCGGAATTTCAATATAATATGTGTCAATGTAACCTACAATATGTGTATTTTAAGATTGTACAATAAAATATCAAAACGTATATGTACAAGTAACGTGATCGCATGATTTTACTAGTACTCATGTCAGAAGAATGAATAGAGTATGTAAAGAGTAAAGATTGGCACTCTGCCAAAACAACAATTAACCTCATTTTGATATCAAAATAATATGCAAATGGTGCTATTCTTCCCATGATATTATTTATTTCTTAATCAATTTCTTTTTTGAAAGGAAATAATACAGTTTAACACAGTTTACTCTTAGTGAGAAAAATGTACACAAGAACTGCATTTTTCGAGGTAAATGGAGTACTATGCTATCCCATTTACAGTTATTGTCTGGATATTACTACGAATTTGTTCTCGTCCGAAATACTTTCATATACCAAAACATATATTCCTATATTTGAAGCAAGATATCTTGATAGTGGATTTGAATAAAATAATTTTGTCGACTTTACACGCTTGATCGGTATTTGTATCTGTTTTACCCTTAAGATATTTTGTTGAGTTTTACCTCGAATTCAAACACTGATGCATGGATTGTTGCAATGTGAATATTTTGCGCTTAATAAGAGGTTTTATTATGAATTATACCAAAGAGACATGTAAAACTAAAGATGTGTGTATCTCTTATATTTTAATTCAGGATTGCCATTGCTAGATTCATATATTAAAACATCATTTCTGTCCAAATGTCACCTCTATAGAAAAGTTATAGAGGGCATCTGTAAAAGATCTAAAGGGGAACCCTTTTCTAAGACAAATTCTTCTTAAAGGACAGTTATAAAACTGAACAAATAATGTATAAAGGTAACATATAAAACAAACAAGATTAAAATTACAAAGAAATTGGAAAATAGATGATCAAATTTCTTCGGAATATTTTTTTAGATATGCACAGATGATGCTTTTAGGCAGTTGATTATTCAAAGACTCATAAATATTGTTTCAAATACACAAAAAGCACAATTTTATATCGGGAAAAACAATCAAGGAAAAATTAACAAAATAAATATTATTTACTTATCCAAACGGATTTTGTTCAGCTTATTTGGCAAATTGCCAGGTAAGAAGAAAAGCTCATGCAAGGTCTAGAATACTAGCAAAACCATATTTACTAAAAATTTTGATATGTATAAAGCTTAAATTTGCATATATAAATCAATCAAACTTTGATGAACGAGATAAATCTTAAAACAGAATACCATAAATACACTGAATCTTCACTTTAAATTTTTTTTTCTCTATTTTTTACTCGACTTGCACACGGAACCAGCTTGGCATTTTGCATGCATAATTCTCATTAAATAAGCAATCTCTTGTGAAATTATCAGCTTGGTTCCGAATGCAAGACAATGTTAAAATTGAGTTTGAATATACCCCATTTTGACTATTTTCCCATCAGCTCAATGCTAATCGCCGTGAAGCGGGGTATCGAAAATGAGCTTATTTCAGTGGAATGAAGCAATGTTTTGATATCACTCTAATATGTTTAAAAACTACAGATGTTCTAGTGTTGAAAGTATCAAAAAATTTTGCTTTTACTAAATTTATTTTTTAGCAAATCAGTGGGCCGATTTAAGGCCTTAATGCAACCCATTCTTTCGTCTGACTTTAAACAAGTTCTTGACAAGCTGGGACCCAGAATTTGATGAACGAGGTCTTTTTCTTATTTTTTTTCATTGTTATAACAATGTTCAGACAATTAGAGGAGTTTTCATTATACCACTTGATCAAAAGTTGATGCTGTGACAAACTTTAAATTATGGACTAAAATAATTGAGGCAAAACTTTAAGCAGATACTTCCATAAGTAATTTAGCAAAATGCATTCTAATAACTTGTTAAAAAATTCTATCGTATAAATATCGGGTGTTGCATTTTCGTTGGCACTGAGTATAATTCTATGTGATATTAACTGGGCATTTTTTTCATAGTGGTAATCTACAACGGCAGTAGAATACCAGATGGATGAACACTGTCAGGACTGAAGAATTACATAACAGCAACAGGAAGTTTATACATATACCATTCAAGAACAAAGATATTGACGCTATTATACTTAAGCACAAACAAGTAATATCGAAAATTCCTGTCTGCTTCAATAATCAATCAGTCCCCATTTTTGTAATTTCCTACAGCAAATCCAACACCATTGCAAAGCATATCTTCAATTACAGAAAAGCATTGCAAGACCTAAATATTGAAGTTTACTCTAAATGTCCTCTGCTTGTGATTGTTCCAGTTCTCCTTTTATATACCAACCATCTTGCCACGTTATTACAGGTAATCTGAATATCACTGAACACGATGGTCTCAGGAAGTTATTTCAAAATGCATGAAGTTCAGAGAACCTCAACGGAGCGACTGGAATCATAATTTTAAGATCATAATGGACGCAGTGAGGAATATGCCAGATCCTGATCAAGCGTGAGCCTGAAGTTGATGACATTAACACACTGTCAGAGTGGATAAAAACTATCCGGTCTTTAGTGTTACGTGAATACATAAATTGAAAAAAAATGCGTACAGAATACACTCAAATGTATCTTCAAAGACTGTGCCGCTGTATTTTGTCTTTGATCCCTTCACGAAAAGTAAGTTGTCGTTTCAGTCGACAAAGCCGGAAACAATGTTGTTTTTGTGTGTAAAAAGCACTATTATGATAGCCTAAAACAAGAATAGTTCAGGCAACCCCACATACAAAAATATTACTATAGATAAAGATGAAATCCTGGCAATTCATAAATCGTTTAAGGAGTCATTAAACATTTTAGCAACGACAAACCTAATAATTTGACTAGTTAGTACTGGACACCCAAACTTCATAAGTGCCCGTAAAAACAACGGTACATTGCCGACTCCTCGAATTGTTCTACAAAAGAACTGTCAATTATACAAATAAGATTTTGACTGCTGTGAAAGAAGACCAGCAAAAATACTGTGATACTGTTTACTCACGTAGTAGCATCAATCATATGTGGATACTCAAAAATTCAAAAGATCTTCTGATCATCGTTGAAAACATTCGATTTTTCGACACTCTATACTTCTCTTCCCCATCCAAAATTGAAAAGTCGTTTGATTGATCTTATCAAGAACTCATTTACTTACAAAAAGGACAGAGCTTTAAATATATGGCCTGAGCATATACATCTACCCATTTTACTAACAAAGTACCAAAGTGTAACACACGATACTACACTGAAGAAGATGTGGTCAGCATGCCGGAATATATTCCAACAGACAGTCGGTATTCCAATGAGAACGAATTGTGCTCCTCTGTTAGCCGACCTGTTTTTGTTCACTTACGAAACAGAATTTCTGCAAAATTTGGTCAAACAAAATAAAATTAAAGAAGCTAGATCCTTTAATTACTCATACAGATATAGTTATGATGTCTTGTCGGTTAATAGTAATTTTGCCGACTATATTCCATTAATATATCCACTAGAATTTCAAATAAAGGAGACTACAGACACTGACCATTCTGTTTCGTGTTGAGATTTACTTCTTGAGTTTGACGACAGTGGCAACCTCAGCACACGAATTTATGACAAAAGAGACGATTTCAATTTAGATATTGTAAACTTTCCACACCTCGGCAGTAATATTCCTTCTTCCTCAGGCGATGGAGAATGTAGTCACTATCAAGATTTTTTGAAACGACATAGATGTTTAATTCGTAAGCTTGTAAATTAGGGCTTCGATAAATGCAGATTAATAGTTTTTCTCAAGAAATTTATTGGACGATATCTAGATTTCAGTGATAAATATTCAATTCCAATTTCCAATTTTATTGAAGACAGTTTTGTTTAAGTTTTTGAATCTTCTTTGAGGTTTGTCTTTATGCCACTTTGGTGTGATTTGTGCACCGAACGACAAAATGTTTTACCTTTTTCACGAGACAAGGCTTGTATATCGAACGACAAAAACATTTCAGCTGTGTGAAAAAATGCAATGTCTTGACAATATCATGGCTTTGACATTTAACACAAATTGAGCACACAGAAGCTAAAGTTAGTCGTCATATAAGCGGGAGGTTGATGCATCATTAAACCTGGTTTAACCCACCATTTTATTTATAAAATGCCCGTTCCAAGTCGGGAAAATGACGGCTTGCCAAAAGTGTTCTGTGTTGGGTTGTGTTTTCTTGATTCTGTCGTATGTTATACGGATTTTTCTTACTGGTCTCTCCATGTAATTGTTCCGGACTTTTGTTGTCACTTTTATTTACTACCATGAAATCAAAACTGCCGCCATACAAGATTTTTCGTTTGACCATGTTGGAAATCTAAATAGATCAGTAGCCTACCGATGAGTTATACAGGCGTATACTAAATAATTTATTTCTCTATTGTTAACTTTTTACATTCACTTTTATTTTGACCAAAATAAAATCCTAACACTCACTGTTCTGTTTTCCAGAATATATTCTAATATTTTTATTATACAATGTATGTTTTAATCGATCAAATATTAACATTCCGTTATTCTACAATTCGATTTAAGACATGAAAACTGCAATAGCGTCAATTACATTGTAAATTCATAGCTTAGCTGACATCTGTTTTGAAATTTTAGAAATATTGTTGTGTTGTTAGCTAGTTAACATATTTCAAGAGAATACTTGTACCTATCAGTTTATATATCCTTCAGGGGATTGTTTTCTTTAAGCTTAAGGTAGAAAGGCACAAATGTTCATGAGATTCCACTATAACTCGGCACAATTGAAGAACCTGTCCTACCAACACGAAATCTGTAATAAAAGTATGAGTCAACATGCTTTTTCTAGAATTGAGGTCAAAGTTTTGTCATTTTTAGCCATTTTTTCACCTGAATTTACAAAGAATGCACGAGATAAATATGGATACCATGCAATTTTCAGCTTAATAGAAATGAGCCTTTCATCCATTACATTTTCATATATTTTTGTAAATAGATAGTTTTTAATATGAATAATAAATTATAGCGAAAAAACGTATATGTCGCCATGCTGTTTATGGATCTATTTATCAACGTATCCGGAATAAAATAAAATGAAGAGTGCTGTGAGGCAGTTTGCGTAAGCATAAATAAACAAACAAGTGAAAATTCTTGTCGAACTGCGATAAAAGGTAAAACAATAAATATATAAACATATTTTGTAAAAACGTAAAAATATGATTAAAATACAAAAGACAGAGGTTGAGATGGGCCAAGATCATCGACATTGATGTCTTCAAAGGGTCGCGGAAAAGAATCAAAATGGCTAGGATGTAAAGTGTTACGTCACAGGTACTAATACCAAAAGTCAAATGAAATAATAAAGGAGTAGAGGCAGGATTTATAGTCCTCTACACGAGATCAAAACTAATAATTAAAAAATATATATTAAAACGGATTAAAATAATAAAAAAGAAAAAAAATTAAATAAAATTGAAGATACCAGGAATGTGCATTAAAAACTAGTTTTCAAATTGATATCTTTGGGGTTTTTGTGTACCCAGAGTGAATATAATTTTTTGTTATAAGTGTTGCCGGTGTTGACATGAACTGTCAACCTGAGTAAAGAGTGTCACGTTCATGTCTTCGATGGAACATGTGGAATGCTGGCGAAACCTGAAATGGCTACCGATGGGTGTGTCTTTGGACTTTAGACAGCTACAAAGCACAGAAATGAAAACTCAACTTTCAAAACTAAGGCACTCACAGTGTGAACTCCCATGAAACTGAGAGTGACATTAGGTCCTCCGGAATAGTAAGTATGTCCTGCTCTGTAAACACTACCCGTCACACTGTAACAACGGCAGTATAATACCGAAGGAACAAAGGGTGAAATTCACAAAAATCGAAGTACAAAGACAGGGCAAAAACGAGAACACAGAATGTAAGGACGTTAGACACAAAAACAATGACATTAGACACATACAAAGCACAGAACCAGAAATTACAACATTCAGAACAAAGGCTCTCACAGTGTGATTTCCAGTGAAACTGAGAGTGACATCAGGTGCTCCGGAAGGGTAAGCATGTTCTGCTCTGTTAACAGCACCCGTCACACTGTCAGTGATTCAATCCGGAAAAATGTCAAAGTCGGTAGTCAAATCCGGGAAGACGTGAATCTAGCTGAAAATGTCCACTTTCATTTGGGATACTGACACGTCATATCTTTCAGTGATGCTATGGTAACGGCCATAGAATTTCTTGAGGGATGAAATTAACAAAGGTTGAACAAATCCCTGAAAAGCAGCTTTTGGGACAGTGTTTTTGCTCTGTTCAAAATATCACTGTACAAACTACAAGCTCGACAGTAACGAATCAACTGTGAAATGTACAATCCATAGGCTGGAGAGGTAGGTATATTGCTGCTAAGAAAGGGAAAGTTTACAATGGGGAAATTAAAATCATTACGCTTGTCATATAGCTTAGTTTTATGTGAGTCAATCTAAGAAAAGGTCAAATTCGGGAAGACGAGAATCAAGCTGAAAGTGTCCACTTCCATTCGGGACACCAACACGTCATATCTTTCACAAATGTTATGGTGACGGCCATATAATTTCTTGAGGGATGAAATGAACTTAGGCTGAACAAATTCATGGCTCAGCAGCTTTTTAGACAGTGTTTTGGTTCTGTTAAAAAATCACTGTGCAATCTACCTACTCGGCAATAACGAAACAGCTTTGAAATGTACATTTCGTAGGCTGGAGAGGTAGTTATATTGCTGCTAAGATAGGGAAAGTTCACAATTGGGAAGTTAAAATCATCACGCTTGTCATATTGGTAGACTTCAAAAATCCATCTTCGTAAATGTACAGCAAAAGATATAGGCATGAGGCTGAAGTAGGTGTATCGGTAGATTCTTTGATTTCAAGTTTATCGGGAATAGAACTGATGTGAATATTTCTAAAATTTTGAATAATTAAGAATGAGTTCATCGTACATGTAGCGGAAGCTGAAATATAAGGTCTGGCCAAATGTTTTTTTGTGTTCTTTGTGTAAGCCCTTGTAAAAAGTTGGTCTCATACGTGATGGCCGCCAGCGGGAAACATAGTTTTTACATCGGACCCTAATGGAAAAGACATTCTAAGAGCTTCTTATCAGAAACTACTAGTTCCATTAGAACCAAACTTAGTCAAAATGTTCCTTAGATGGTCCCTTCCTAAAAAGGTATTAGACAGGTCTGTACCTATGGAAAATGCATCCAATGATCTTCTTCTTTGAAACTACATGTACTAGTCTAATTGCAACCAAACATAGTCACAATGGTCCTAAGTGGATATGGCTTCGAGAAAAGGTACCGGAGGTCGGTTCTGCATCCAAGATGGCCACCAGCGAGGAACATAGTTTTAACATTCGACCCTATGGGAAAATACATTCAAAGTATTCTTCTGTGAAACTACATGTACAATTAGAACCAAACTAAGTCACAATGGTCCTAGATGGTCCCTTCCGAAAAAGGTATCTGGCAAGACAGTCCCTCATCTATGATGGCCGCAAGCGGAGAATATGGTTTTAACAGAAATGCCATTCATCTCTCTATGTCAGCCATGGTCCAGGTTGGCGATACAGATTCTTGGAAACTTCTTGAGAGGGTCCAATGTTAAATTATGTTTTTTATCGGATCAGACCAAAATGAACAATCTTTGTTACGGACCTTTAGTACATCATCCCTGTAAAGTTTGGTTGAATTTGCTTCAGTGATTTCAGAGGAGAATATGAAAATGTGATTTTTCCCATAGGGTCAAATGTTTAACCTAAGTTTCGCGCTGGCGGCTATATTTTTGATCGGATCGGAATGAAATGAGCAATCTTTGTACAAAGACCTTCCATACGCCATTCCTATAAAGTTTGGTTGAATTTGCTTCAGTGGTTTCAGACGAGCAGATAATAATGTGAAAAGCTAACGACGGCAGACGACGGACGACGGACACCAAGTGATGACAATAGTTCACACTGACCTTTTGGATCAGGTGAGCTAAAAATGGTTAAGGAATTGTGACAGTACTAGAATAGTGCGATGTACTACAGAGTTGTCACAACATCTTAATTCATAAAGGAAGGAAATTGATAAGGAGAGAATATCAGAAAAATATAAAAAAGGGTAAAAAGAGAAAATATCTTGTATATAGCAAAATGATTTTGAAAAAAAGATGAACTGCAGGATCATCAATACATTAATGTAGATCAAAAGATTGATTGGTTAATTGATGATGGGTTTTAAGTTTACTTTCAGCAGTATTTCAGCTAGTGGTGGAGGAAGCCGGAGTGTTCGGAGAGAACAACCGACCCTGGGCAGGTAACTGACATACCTTATCACTTACGATTGTAAGTCGAGTGCACCCTTTTTGTAATGTACAAAGTAGGGCGCGAACTCGCACCGCAATGGCGATAGGCTACAGTGAGTGTATAGGCAGTAGAACTGCCTTAAACACTCGGTCACCCAGGCCCCTTAATCGAAAGAAGATAATCTGCTCTATGGCTAGGTAAACTTGAAATCGGTAAAAAGTATGATATCAATAACAAAATATCGAAGTTACTGTGAATTTAGTTTCTGCATATGCGAATTTCGACAACATATGTCTCTTCTGTGCAGACCAAACCAAAACATTCAGCATTACATAAACCAAAATATGTGTAAAATCTCATAAAGAACAAATTAGAAAAGGGCTTGAAAAAGTATTTGCGTGGTAGTTTGTTGAAACACTGTTAAAAACGTTCAAGTAGATATTAAAAAAATAACACCAAGATATATTTGTAATTAAGCTGAGATGTTTACAGCTCACCATTTGCATTGATTTAAACGATGAAAACACCAACAACCCATAACAATTATGAACGTTTAGGATAATGGTTACCTCTTCAAGGAAGTATGAGCTTCAGTTTTAAGAAGCATTCTATATCCTCGTGTTTTATCCATTCAATATTAAATATTTTTTTACATGGATCCTTTTTTCTTGGTCATAGGTCTATTTAAAATGCATAGAATATAATAGACAGTGTACAAAATGTTATCAATTTCCAATTATATTTTCATATATTTTAAGGCATGTAAGGAGCTAAAGGAAAAGAAAGGAAAACTCCGGAGAGAACCGTTTCCCGCAAAATTTTGAAGACTTATATATAAAAAAATTCTTACATGGATTTCAAAAACATTTTGTTCATCTTGTTCTATAAGCAAGTTCTCCAGCACATTAGGCAAAAGTTTTCATTCAAATTACAAATTTTCTGACATTCGTACTCCCTTAAGAAGAAAATGGTTTTAGGTTATGCTTACTGTTTAACATAAACCCAAAACTTTGGCAAAATACATGATTTCTTACAAACATAACACATGAAGTATGTTGATAATATATTCATCTGTATGCATATCACTGCAGGTGGTGTACATGATGTAATAGAAATTAACATAAATATTTGATTTAAGGTGGCAAACTAATCACTTTTTTGAATTTGCGTCAGATTTCGAAATTCGTATTTTTTTTTCGCCAGTCCAATAAAGACATTTTTACATTTTATTTCATGAATATCTTCCATATGTCAAATAAAGACACCTGTTCAGTTTTCATAAAATTCTTGATATACTTCCTAACTTTTAGACAAAAATAAATCCTGGTGTTAAATTAAGAAACATCCAGAGAAATCCAATTCCAGCCAAATTTTTAATGTCTTGGATCTCCGTAAATTGCACACGGACCTGTAAATTTCTTTTCTCCACTTAACTCAGTTTAAAATGCTTATTCAATTAAAACAGGCTTCAAGAAATCTTACGTTTTTCAATCACTATTATCTAAATTTATGTAAATTCTAAAACCGAAGGATTAACTCCCTCCATCGCAGTTTTTTCCTTAGCTATATTTGAAATTACTGATTATTCGGGTTTCGTTTACTTTTATGCATTTTAAACATTTTATGAAATTATGGATTTCCTTTGTTTGGGTTTAGTGCTGCAGAGGAGGAATAAATTTCCGAAATGGCCATACAGCTATATAATTATTGGAAGTGGAGTTGACATATGCTTTATAGTCTCATGTTCCTTTACTCCATATCCTTTCGTAAAATATTTAATATGCAATTGATAGCTTTAATTTAAACAATCATTGACAAGCAAGCTCTTTTAATTGATAATTAAAGTTCGTTAAAGTTAAAGAAAAAAGGTGCATCGATAGTTGTAAAATAAGACATAGATTGAGATATCGGACAGGTATCTGGGTATTTCAATGAGTTTTGCAAGAATGATGGTTTCAGTTGTTGTGATTGATTGTTTGATTCGAGACCACATTGAAAAAAAAACTTCAAATGTTCATATCTGATTAATGTTAATAGTTTCAAGTTGTCTGTGACAAGAACCTTTAGATTCATGATTGGAATAATTTATATCTTTTTATTTTCGGGGAATGGTGCGGTGGATACTTTTTTCTTCAGATGTAAATCTTCCGTATGCAATGTGACATCAGATGTTAGTGACAACATTTAATATTACATTGCTCAATGTTATCTGATGTATGCAATACATAGTCAGTTATATGTAATAAAATTTAACATGCCACTGATCTATTTAAATAAATATATTTCTGATTTCTAATCAAGGTAATCTTTAAAAGTTAACCATTTATTTTACGATTTTCGAATAACCATTTTAACATTTCACATTATGTCCGCTAGTCATTTAAAAAAAGAACTTTCCAATTAATATAAAAATAATATTCAAGACATATTCAGCCTTAAGTTACATGGTTTTGTAACTAAGATAAAACTGTTCTAACAAGCACGCTTCTTCCTTCCAGCCTTTTCCATAATTTTATCTGTAGCATGCCAACAATTGCTTGTCATCATGTTATACTCTTTGTCAGCATTTCCAGCCTTTAGCAGATCAGATATAGTTTTTCCGCTCGTTTGTTTCGAACCTGTCTTTTTCCACCTACAATGTAAAGTGTATTATAGTAAGGGCACTTTAGACAAAGTCTCTACAAATACATGGTAAAACCAAGCAAAGGAACACCGCTTTTGTTGTTGTTTTACAAACTAAAACAAAACGATAAGAATTGCACGGTAATCTGTTATATATATAAATGTGTTTGTGGGAGATATGAATACCAGCACGTGTATTTGAAACTCGGCATCATGATGCGTTTCATAACTAAAATAATATGTTTTATTACATAATGATTATAACAGTTTTATTTTATTGGATGAAAACCTGTCACATGATATCCAATTAAAAATCGAATTGAGTCGCTTTTACTTTCACTTTCATTTCTCAGGTCTGCTTAAAAACGATATTGACTCGCCGTTTCAAATAGCCAATGAAAAACAGAATTACATGTGGTTACGCGACTTTTGGCCAATCAGAACTGCCTTGTTATAAGTATGTTCGGGAAACTAAATATCGTAGGAAGAAAATGGCGTTGGGCTAGCAGGAGACGTTTGTTGTTCTCTATTCACATTAGAAGCATTTTGCAACAAGTAGATTGCTATTTACAAATACCCGGAAGGTGATCGAAACTAAGAACATGCGATACACAGTCGGGGTATGCGTTTTAGTAGTTCAGCAAATTTCTTCTTGTCATATCACAGGAATTTCAGACTGAGTAAAGCAAGGTTGGTTTGACTAAAAAGATGAAATTTCTGATTCTCATGATTTATTTATTACACGAAAAAAATCTAAACTTGGGGGGGGGGAGACTTGTATATGTTGCAGAAATGATTTATTTTCTTTACATGTTTCATGTACAGTACATATGACATGTTGTTTTTGTACATATATATAAATCAAATAAAATTGTCATGAATCTTAAATAATGTACTGATAGCTTCTTGATGCATGAATCTTTGTATTAAGAGATAGGAAAGCACACTGAAAAGTAAGTACAAATGTACAACTACCTATGACAATTTTACAAGATATGTAATCCTGAAAAAAAATCGTTGAAAACCCTTACTATTACCAAGTAGGATGATGCATGTTATTATTATGTAATAAAACAATTATGGTCTTTTGTATTGGTCGATACATGTTTGAGTTTTAATAGACCTAAAAATCCAAATATTAACCTCCGCCTCCGGCGTCGGTGAATATTAATTTTTAGGTCTATTAAAACTCATATCGACCTCTACAAAAGACCATAATTGTATAATATTAAATATAAATAATATCAGATATTTCCCAAATTGTAGGTTTATTGTGCTGAAATCATGATGCGTTTAAATGTTTAATAACTTAAATAATATGTTTTATCAAACATTAATAATCTTATATGTCACAAAATTGTAGATTTTTATGTGATTAAATTTGATATCAACTCATGACCCCTATGCAACAAACTTCCTAAATCAAATGAAATAATTTCCCAAATAAAAACAATATAGGAGCAGCTTACTTCTCGAGCCTCAGATATAAAATCGCCATCCTGAGGCTTCTTGTTTGAAATCAGATCAACAGAAAAAATCTGAAAGCTTACTGCAAATCTATAACATATATACAATAAATCCACAATATCATATATTTATTAGATTAAAAATGGTGGAGTTGGTGTCACAAGAAAACGTGAATTACAGACAATCGTGATATTCAGCAACACGTAGCCAGTACTTTTGTACTGGGCGGAATTTGATTTTATATGGAAAGTTGGAATATCTAAATTTAAAAGCAAAATTCTCTTAACTGTCTAGTTCAACTGAGATAATCAAACAACGGCAACAGCGACATTTACAAAAGATGGAAGTACAAAGACATGAACAAGAACACAGAAAAAAATAACGTTAGTCAGCTACAAAGCACAGAAATAACGCAACATTCAAAACCAAGGCACTCAGAGTTTGAACATACATGAAACTGATAGTGACCCCAGGTTCTCCGGAAGGGTAAATGGTGAATAAAAGGATATGGAGTAAATGATAAGTATGTCCTGGCACAAGTCACCATTTCCACATTTCGTCTCGACAAAAAATTAATGCATAAATAAAGGAAATAAATGAATAAATACAACAAATAATAAAATTGTCATAATAATCATCCAGGGAAGAATGCTTTTCTACAGTTTTCGCATTTTTATTGTATTTCGATATGCAAAGACTGCGAAAACGAGAAATAGGCTATACTTGTCATTTTTTAATATCTTTTGTTTGTGTTATGTTTTAATCAAACAAGAACTTAATTAAAGAAAATAATTGCTAATGTCTTTGTATATGTGACAAAATACCAAAGTTACTGTTAATTAAGTTTCTGCAGATGTGTATTTCGACAACTTATCTCTTCACTGCAGATCATGTCAAAACATTTAGAACAAACAAAAAACAAAAAACAAAAAAAAAACAAACAATAAATTCTAAAGAGAAAAGCCAAAATCGGTTAAGAAGAGAAAGTTGACTTAGAAAACAAGCATTTTACTGGCACCTGTATTTAAAATACATACTTGTCTGACATATGTTTGGCATTAACAACAACTGTACTTGAAGACTTTCCATAGTTTTTTCCTTTGTGGATTAACCACCGATCACCATCCTTTGTTGTCGCAACAACACCAGTATGCGGTACGCCAAGCTTTCCAAGAGATCCACCCAACGGCCTAAGAATTAAGAGAAATGCAACTGTGAAAAAAAAAAAAAAAAAAAAGACGTTGACCTCAAAGGATAAATAAATTTCAGTTTTTTTTTCAAATTTTGACATTTAATACATCAACATTTCGTTAAACACAAACGACACGGCAATCTTTTTCTTTTGATGTGTAGGGGACTTTAAATGTGCCTTAGTTAATGTTATTTTAGAATTGGGAAATTCTGATTTCGACAATTTTTGTTTTCTTTTCAAATTTTGACATTTAATACATCAACATTACGTTAAACACAAACGACACGGCAATCTTTTTCTTTTGATGTGTAGGGGACTTTAAATGTGCCTTAGTTAATGTCATTTTAGAATTTGGAAATTCTGATTTCGACAACTTTTGTTTTCTTTTCAGTGAAAATAATATCAAAACTTTTGGAAAAGTAAAGAAGGCGTCTTCTTTTAAATTTTTGATACCGCCAAGAACTCAAAAATGATTTAAAAAATTGATTTTTGTCTGAAAAAGTGGTTTCAGTTTGTAGTTTTTTTGTGATCCTACAATGTTTCTTACTAATACCTCATACCTAGAGTAACTTTCCACATTTGTAACTTTAGAGTTGTAAAGTTTGGTCAATCCTTTCTTGTCCAGATCATATGAGAACTGAAAATAAAATTGTTCAATATTTAAATCCACTAAATGAATCTTACGTTAAAGTTATTTTGGAGTTAATGGACAGTAATATATCATGACTAAAATGTTGCTTATAGGGCCTGTAAGTCTCGTACAATTTTGGAACTTCCGGGATCAACAAATGTACCCGGAAGTTACATTTTAAACAAAATTATATGACGTTTCAAACAAAAATTTGAACGTCATAATCTTCAGACGTCATGTTTTGGCGGGAAACGTTTTCGAATTCCTGTTTATCGTAGATTCTCGTGAGTCACATGACGAGACGACTTACATACCCGATTGTATACATCTTCAGTTAACACCAATATTACTTTTGTAACAAAAGAGCAGATATTAAACACAAAATTATTTCTAAATTATATACGGTTTATATTCTCATTAAAATTATGTTTCACTGTATGTAATCTTCGCGACATCACAACACCGTCGAATAAGTACTCTCGAAAATTTTACAGTTTGATTTCTTATTGCGATAAATGTAGAATAATATTCAAATATTGAAAGGTGATGGACCAAAATTTCTCCTTTGTTGAAAGATGAACTGAAGCTATTCATAAACAATACCTTTTGTAGAAATGTTAATCTGCCTAAGGGCATTCTTTTGCCAAGCGACTCTTGATTGAACTACCTTCCGAAAAAATTTACTTTCTTGGTCAAGAATTTTCTTGCAACTTATTTTTTGTCATCAAATGATTGCTCAAAAATGACTTAAGAATGAAATACAAAGGACTTAGTATTACAGAAATATTGAATCTCTACTCGCTGTTTACCGAATGTTTGCCTTTTTACCTTCATTTTCAAAATTTTGACTTTTTCGTCGCATTTTTTTCAACAACCACGCATATGAAAGGGAGTTGATATTTTGCAAAATGCTTCAGTATGAGGTCCTATATTGCGTCATCTCTTTTCAGCCATATCCAATCGCAACTTCGGTTTAACGACTATTTTTTGTCACACTTTTCTCATCAACTGCACATGACAGTAAATTGATATTTGGCATGGAGTGTAGGTATGGGGTACATTACTGTGTCCCCCTTTTTTCCCCGTATTGACATACTACTTCCTGTTAACCCAATTATTGCCTTCCTGTCTTTCTGTCCATCCTTCACACATTATTTTCATCTCATTTTTCTCTGCAACTGTGTCATTTCTTCTATTGTGTCCACACTTGTACTGTGTCCACGTCTTTATCAAGTCCAGACACACTTAAATTTGGAATTACCATATTCATAAAGAGTTCAATGAGCAGAGGTATAACTTGCTGTCATTTGGCGACAGCTATTAATTAATCATAAAATATAGTATAGAAATCCAAGAAATCCTGTCTTTATTTTTGCAGTATTTTCCCACTTGGTTAAAATGCAAAACCAATAAGATTATCTGTTTTAGAAATGGTTTAGAAAAAAATATAAAAAGGCAATCATATTATTGAACAAGGACATTATTTTCTTTATTTAGCCATGTTTACTTTGTTTTGGTCATTTTTTGTAAGCTTGTAGAGTGAATTTTGGGAAACTACATTGTATGTGTTTTGCTTGTGATGCTGACTTGTTCACAGAAAATCAGTAAGGATTAAATGTAACTAGATTGTTGAACTTGTGAAATCACTTTTTGTAACACTTCTTGAGAGAGCATATTTTAATAAAACATGTGAATGTCCTCATTTCTAGAGTTTTGTCAGTTTTATTATTGGTACTTTTGGGAAACTTGTTCCCACAAGGGACAAATATCATTATGAATAGCGGTAGGTTCAATAAAATTATTTTAAAAAGTAAATGCCAAATGGAGTTTACTAGAGAACAAATATTATGAGACACATAACATATCATTCTACATGTATCGCAATAAAAAAATAACACTTTCCACAGCTGATATCAACATTGACCTTTTATAAATGTACGTGTGTGTAACATATATTACCCATTGTTTTTGCTAGCTTTAGAATAGTTTGCATCACCAAACAATGCATTTGGAAAAAGTATGTATTTACTTAAACAGGACTGTTGTGATGTAAAATGTGAATGAAAGGATATGGAGTATATGCACATGAGACAAAGTCTCTACAAATACATTGTACAAAATAAGCAAAAAAAAGCGCTTTTCTTGTTGTTCTTCATCTTGAAGTCACCAAGAGGCTTTCAACAATGTGCTTTGCTTATACCTCATAGTAAGTTCAAGACTGCCCCTAACACCGGTTTGAACGGAATTCTTTGTTTATAGTCGAGCAACGCTATATCAGTGTCATTACTTGTTATTGGTGAGGGATTGTCAACAAGCATTAATTAAACTGGCAAAGTGCTCTAACAATCATTGTCATCCTATACCCGACAAGAGCACTAGTGTCTTAAGCTAGTTGACGATTACAACATATAGACAAATACAGGGCACTCATCAAGTCGAATGTAAGGAAACTTGGCATTACAGAATAGTGAGATGTAGGCACTTTAAACAGGTGGTCAGAATTACATTTCGAAAATATAAAAATAAATGCCAAAATTTGAGAGTATGAATAGTATATCCATATGATATATGATGGTATATTTTATCATGTAACTACAATGGTTTAAGTTTCATTAATTTCAGTATTTTATATTTATTTCTTTTCTTTTATATAGTTATTAACTACAAAACAGATCAATTTGCATATTGTATTAACATTGCTGCTATTTTATATTTATTACTTGTTTATGTTGTAAATTGTAGGGAAAGGGCTTATAATAATGTTGTAATAACTTGTGCCCAATCCCTTTGCTTTTGAGCAATAAAATAAGTTTAATTCAATCCATATGAGAAATTATCTAACGAAATGTGACCAGTTGCTTGTTCAAAATGTGTCCAGTTACCTGTTCAAAATAAGGGATGAATAAATGTTTGTCTAAAATTTATAACGTTTGTTTATAGAGGAAAACATTATCACTAGTTCTGACAATCTTTAAACAAGCCATATGCTTTTTATTTTTATACATAAATGACGTTTGTCGTTTCCTACACGCATGAATTTAGTATCATGCACTATTCCTGAGAGATACAACTCAAATCAACATCCCTCAAGATGCAATTTTGTATCTTTTTGTAGGAGTAGTGATGTAGAATATGTGTGCAAAATGAATTGTGTCAAACGTGACACAATAGCCAAACATGCTATTCAACAAGTGATGCAATACTACAGGATGTTACAGAAAAAGGGAATTCTATAGCTTTGATGCATGTTCTCGACTGTGGATATATCGCATATTTTTGTAGTGAATAAAGAACACAAAACACAAAGCCTGTTGACAAAATGTCACCTGCTGTATGAAGGTTCAACACTTCATCTGCATTTTTCCAAAATACCGCGTTTACGGGCGTCTTATTTCAAAACGTAAGTTGAATTAATGCGACGAATCGATAGTCCGGTAGCGTGAGAATGACTAAGTGTGAGCCAAGATAGAAAGTTGATTTTTAGGACTAAAACGAATGCCCTTAAAGTATTGCCCTAGACTCATTTGCAACTGATACTTTATAGGAGCAACCATTAACATAATAAATGAAATATTGAGGTGGCTTCAGAAAGATAGCGAACAAACATGCTGAAAAAAGGCAATGTGACCTGGTAAGGTTTGGCAAATGCCTGCAAATGCAAATTTCTCATGGAAAAAATATAGTTTATCACTCCATTCTTATTTAAAATTGTTTTATAACGTATGATTAATAATAACAAAATGTGATGAATATAAACACGACTAATAGAAATGAACTATCGCAATTCATCGAAATAATATTGATTTCTTTATTGTAAGAGTCAGTGAAAAAGAAGCTATAGAGCTGGAAACTTTTGCTTGCTACTATAACCCGGAAATATTTGGACATTTGGATTTACAATAAAATTACGTGTTTTCATTAAATATTCTCTTTAGACATTTCATATAATACGTTTTAGACATTTAATTAACATAATTCTTAGTGCTAATGTGACAAGTGAGTTTATCTATTTATTCTTTCCTTTATTCTTTCGTTTTAAATTAATCCCTCAATTATTTCTATTGTTCAAAATATGTTTGTCGCGCTGGAAGCCGGATAGAGTTATATGATATCTTTGGACACTAATCTGTTTACATAACAACTGTTTTTCATTATCTATATATTACAAATGTATTATTGTTATTTTGTATTGTTATTCAGTTTTCGATCTTGGGTCTGGAAGTGTCCAGATACCGCAAAATAAAAGTATATAATTTTGAGTACCGTATTATTTCATATAGCCGGAATTTTACCCGGTTAGATATTGGTCGAGTTAACCCGCGGCACGATCCTGTGTACCAAGCTCTACCAGAACTATTCCCTAAACTAGAAATGAACTCGTGGACAAATACCATGATGAATGGATATTGGATTGACCAGTCATATGGAAATGGAGTACCAGTTTCAAGAATGCACAATATGGAGTACCTGTGCAAGTGTTGCGGTAAGACTGTAAGCATGTTTAAACAACACATATGCAACGCTTTAAATTCATTTTTCTTTAAATGTAAACATTTTGGACATTATTCCCGTGTGTGCAGTTTTCACCGCAAACCAGCATGGGACTCGATTGTCAAACGAAAATCAAATTCAAAAATTCAACGAGACCGTGAGCGCATGAAGGAATTTATTGAGAAAAAACAACGGTCAGTCTTTCCGTTTAATGGACTAGATGACACCGAGCTTTTGACCATTATTTCACCGACATGCCAATGCGAGTCACGGCGAGATGCAAGAAAGATCGACGCCTCTAACAAAGATTTACACAAAGAATTGAAAGTATTGAAAACTGAAAATTCTAGATTAAATTATTTAGTGCAAGAAAACGTGAATTTAAAAGGATATATTGAAATTAAAAATTCTGAAAATGACAACAACTTAAGACAAATTAAAGTGATGGAAGAAAAATTAGAAGAATTCGAACTTTTGAAAGAAAAGTATGAATATGAAAACCGCCAATTGCTAGACTTTCAGGAGGATTTATTTTTGGAATTAAATCGTGTACGTGCAGAGTTAAGAAAATCTGAGGAAGAAGGCGAATCGTTGAAACAAGAACAACGCGTAATAAAAGAACTAAAGGAAGAAAACGCCATCAAATCCCAGAAGATTCAACAGTTGTTGAGGGAACTTTCACAATTAGACTACCAACAACGCTGACCAGCTATTTCGTACAAGAAAGCAAAATGTTCAAGAGGACGATATCCCAGACGATAAAACTAACAGGTGTATATTCGGCAAACTCGGGGACCGAGTTTAGGAGGAGTAAGGGAGAATATAACCCGGAAATATTTGGACATTTGGATTTACAATAAAATTAAGTGTTTTCATTAAATATTCTCTTTAGACATTTCATATAATACGTTTTAGACATTTAATTAACATAATTCTTAGTGCTAATGTGACAAGTGAGTTTATCTATTTATTCTTTCCTTTATTCTTTCGTTTTAAATTAATCCCTCAATTATTTCTATTGTTCAAAATATGTTTGTCGCGCTGGAAGCCGGATAGAGTTATATGATATCTTTGGACACTAATCTGTTTACATAACAACTGTTTTTCATTATCTATATATTATTGTTATTTTGTATTGTTATTCAGTTTTCGATCTTGGGTCTGGAAGTGTCCAGATACCGCAAAATAAAAGTATATAATTTGGAGTACCGTATTATTTCATATAGCCGGAATTTTACCCGATATACTACTGTGACAAAATAAATTCAGTTCCACAAATTTAAAAGTAAATGTAAGCTAATCTTAAAACAAGGAACAAATCAAAAACTGAAAACTGAAAATGTACCCATCAACAAAAATGTTCTATCTACATTGAGTCGAAAAGGAATATCAAAGACAAGACCTGATATGTTATTTTGTATTTTCGTCCAATGTTATAATGTTATAATAAAAATTAAGCCCCCCAGCCGAGGAGTCAGTGTGAGCAATTGCCTCCAATCGGCTCCTTTCGTCATACATTTTTGTATCAACGATTGATAGTGTCTGTAAGAAAACCTTTACCAAATGACGAGTATCTGTACGTGAACTGTTATGGACGTGAATCAATTCGTCCCGTCGCGTCACGTTCCCGTCAGCGATCCGTTCATGTCCCGTCAGCAATCCTTTTCACGTTCGTCAAACGGTAAGGGCAACATATAAGTACTGTATACATGTATAATGTTTATGACGGTTTCGGGTCTATGAATAAACAGGCAGATATGTAACTAATGAATTCTGCTAAAGTCTTGAACTTACTATGAGCATTTGATTATTTTATCATTGTTGAACCCCTATAGTGACTTCAAGATAAGGAACAACAACAAGGGTGGTCTTATCATGTAATTGTAGGGATTACGTCCAATAGCATTTACATCATACCCTTGTTTGTTTATGTTCCATGACTGTATTTTTTTTTCTGTTTTAATTTCAGTCGCATTTTATCATAATTTTAATTGAACCTGAATTCACCAGTGTATCCTTAAAATCACCAAAACCATTTATTTAAAGAATTCGATATCAATATAAATCCTGTATGTACCTGTTTCGAATTTGAACTACTCGATCCCGACGACGAACCCGACGAAGATGCCAAAAGCCAATTTCTTCTTGAACTCGAACTTGGTCGCCTTGAAATCGAACTGAAACTAGAAATCCTGGGAGTAAATCTCCTATAAGAAGAAGCTCTTGAACGCCTGGAAGTCCACCTTGAACTTGACCTGGAACGCTGTTGGAACAACAAATATAAACGAATGAATACTAACATCAAAAGAACAAAAACAAAGGTTAAAAAGCAGGGTTAAAGCTGTTTTCATTGATTTTTTGTTTGTTTAATTATCAAATATAGGGGAAATTTGCAAAAATGGCAAAAATCGACTGCCTCTTTTTCCTGACTCCAAGTTGAAACCCTCCCATCCAACAATACACATTTTTGGGGTTGACATTTTTAGTATAATTTATAAAATATTTATGCTCGAAATTCGGGGACATCTATCATTTTTGTCCGGGATTTCTGGAAATATATGCACCGAGTATTTGACTTCATCAATTTTGATTTTAATTTGTTATGTCCGGAGTTTGAAAAAATAGCCGGTATTACGGGATTAGAGAACCCACAGTATGCTTTCTTATACGATATGCTCCTTGCAATGACCGACTTGTGTATTCAGTCCAGTTGGAATATCTTTAAACTGATCTCCTGTAAGATTATTCGACATGGAATAGATCTACATGATTTTTGTCTTTTTAAATTTGAGTTAGTACCAATGACCTTCCCAAACCAAGAAAGCAATACATTTTCAAGATCATAATATTAATTTTCTTTTAAAAATATATGAAATATAATATATATATATACGAATTCTGCTAAAGTCTTGAACTTACTATGAGCATTTGATTATTTTATCATTGTTGAACCCCTATAGTGACTTCAAGATAAGGAACAACAACAATTGATATGAAGTGGACTGATACAGACGAACATCTCCGTGAATTTATTGAATTCTGTAACAATTTCCATCATTCTATCAAATTCACGCACGAATTATCACCCACGAAAATCTCATTCCTTGATACTACTACTTCAATCAAAGATGGTATCATGACAACTGACCTTCATACTAAGACAACAGACAAACATTTGTACCTCTCGCCAAGAAGCTGCCACCCTAGACACTGTACTCGCAGCATACCGTATAGCCAGGCAATTCGCATTAAGAGAATTTGTTCCACTGAAAATCTACAGAAACATCGACTCGGAGAGCTCCGTAAACATCTTCTCAATCGTGGTTATGACGACGGCATGATTACCAAAGCCTTCGACAAAGTAAATACCATCCCAAGGGACTCACTTTTAGATTACAAAGAAAAGAAATCCACAAATCTCAGAATCCCATTGGTCACAACCTACCATCCTGATATGAGAAATTTGTCATCCATCATAAAAAAACACTGGGGGCTGATTGAAA
>MJUU01047312.1:2926-14677 GCA_002080025.1 Modiolus philippinarum | reverse complement strand
GGGGGGGGGCTTGGAATGTTTTGATTTCAGCAATATGTATGTAACCTGGATTATAAGGGGAACCCCTGCCCAATTTTTTTTTTGGGAGGTGGTCTGAAATAAGTTGCAATGGATAGTTGAGATTTTGGTTGCTATGATACCAAACTAGAAAACTGAAATTATTAGAAAAAAGGTATTCTTATACACACTTTCAATTTCAGCAATAATAAAATAAAAAACTAGATTTTAAGGGAGAACCCCTGCCCAAAGCCTTTTTTGGAAAGGAACTTGGAATGTTTTGACTTTTAGTCAAGTTAGGACAAAGTCAAACTTCCTCAAAAGTTCCATTATAAATCTCTGATTAAAATAAAAGAATTTATATGCTGATATTCAACTATTTGCCTATTTGATGATGTAATCATGAAAATAACAAATGTTCGCAACTCGGCTTTCGCACCTTTGGTGCGTTTTCTGATTTTGATATTTTTGGTAATGAGTACCTCTTTTTTGACAATTATTTGATGATGGCTTATTCTAATGCTGCTGATGAAGGGTTGTAAACACCTTGAAACATGTAATAATATTTACTGTTATTTATTCAACTTTGGTATATGCAATGGTTATCATTACTCTTATCTAGATAATACTTTTTTTTAAAAGGAAAGAGTACTTGTGATACAAAACATGATCAAATGTAATAGTATGTTCAGAGATATATAGGCGACAAGTTAAGACAAAGTGTTTTATTTAGAAATACCTCCAAGTCAAAACCAGTTCCTCAATGTCACAAAGGATGCCTCAAATTCACAGCATTGTACAAATGTTCTGATTATGTTGATTTCTCAAATATGTGGTAATAATTACTATATCAAATTAGGACCTTTTTAGCTTGCCTGGCTAAATTCAGTAACTGTTGTAAATTTCCATTATTGTTATTATTTGATGCAGCTTTTTGGGTGATTCATTATTTAAAAAATTTATTTACACAAAATTTGCAGAAAATGAATATTGAGTGACTGTACAATGTCATTTTGTAAAAAATATACACATGTGCTAAAAAATGTTGTTGGAATTAGAACATAGCCATATTAGAATTCTGTACAATACATTTACATCATGTCCATTATAACATATCTGTTGACAAGGTCAGTTTAGTCAGACATTTAACCTGAACATGTACCTAGTTTTAAGTGGAAAAATCTGTGAAACAGTATCAGTTCATGCACTGATTATACCAAGTATTATCTTGATCAATACATGTACCAACAGATATTTGCCTGCCTTATCACTGGTTGTTCATTTCAAATAATTTTTAATTGACTATGTATCAAGCATAAAGATCTGAAGGTAATGAGCAATTAATTAGTGAAACCCTAATTTTATTCAATAATTATCAAAATATTTAAGTCTCCTGAACGAAGTTTGTGGAGACTTATAGTTTTGACTCCGTTTCTCATTATGTCGCCCAAGACAAAGTCGGAGAGACATATTGTTATTGTTCCGTTTCTTTGATATTATCATTATTGCGGTTTTTATTAAGTTATTATCATTTTACTTCCAATAATGTTGTCCACGCAGGTTCTTAGAGTTTGCTGAAAGGGATTACCTGATATTTGGCACACAGTTGGACCACCATGTGAAGTTGTGCATGTCAGACTGTGATTTTTTTTTCCAAGCTGGCCACCAATTTCATGTGAATTTACTTTAAAAAAATTGGAAGATTCAGTATCTTAGGAAGTGCTACTGGTATGCATAATTTGTTACATAATATTTTGCATAAGTGTTCAATAAGTTGAGAGGAAGGAATTTATACTAAAAAATTTTCAAAATGGCTGTCATTTCCAAGGTGGCCTAATCAAAATATAATGTAAGTAAAAAATTTCAACTTGGTCCGATTTTATAGAAAAATTATTTCTAGGCTGATTTTGATGCCGTGAACAAGTTGGGCGTAGGACATTTTCGCCGATTTTATAAAATTCAAATTTTTCATTTGCGCCGATTTCATTTTTTATACGACGCAAAAATTTTTGCCGTCGTATATTGGTATGGTGCTGTCATCGTCGTTGTCGTCGTCGTCATCTGTAGACACTTTTGTTTTTGGTCAATAACTTTAGTTCCAGTAGATCAATACTTATGAAAGGAAGGCTTGGAGTAGTTTTGGTCATTGTGACCCCACCCGTTTTTAAAAAAGGGGCCAAAAAGGGTTAAATTGGGTGTTTTTACATATTTGTCTGTAGAATCTTTATTATTAATCAGATTTTGATGAGGTTTCTTTCAGTGTGCTCCTGAGGAAATTTCCAATCAGTAGTATGCCAACAAAGTTCACGTAGCATGTACCGTTCCGGAGATAAATGGGGGCCCAAAAGGGGCGAATTCAAAAAATTTTTAAAAATTTTTTGTCCGATTTTGATGCAGTTTTTTTTCAATGGATTGCTTACGAAAAATTAACACAGCACTCTGCTATTAAATTTTTGGTAACTTGTTTCCTTACCTAGCTATGAGGGGCCAAATGGGGCCATTAATTCCTATTTTGCAGATTACCTAAAATTTTTATTTTTCATCGGATTTCGATGGAATTTTTTTCTTTAGATTCCTCTTGATATAAGCTTTCAGTAGCATTCCAACGGATTTGGCATGAGTCTTACCGTTTCTGAGCTATAAGGGGTCAAAGGGGCCAAAATTGTAAATTGCAGATTACCTAAAATTTTTATTTTCATCAGATTTCGATGGGATTTTTTTCTTTGAATTCCTCTTGATATAAGCTTCTGGTAGTAGAATCAACGGATTTGGTGTTGCTCTAACCATTTCTGAGCTCTAAGGGTTCAAAGGGGCAAAACTGCAAATTTGCAGATTACCTGAAATTTTTATTTTTCATCAGATTTCGATGGGATTTTTTTCTTTGGATTCCTCTTGGTATCTATTAGCTTTCAGCAGCATGTCAATGGATTGGCGTAGCTCTTACCGTTTCCGAGCTATAAGGGATCAAAGAGGAACCATAAGGAGTCATAAGGGCTAATTTTCATTTTCCCTAGTCAATTACACTTGTTCAGATTTCAGTGGTTGACATGCTGCGCTCGGCATAGCCTTTTATTTCATTTGCGCCAATTTTTGTTTTTCATTTGCGCCAATTTTATTTTTCATTTACTATGCATTAAAAGAAGATATGTTGGTTAAGTCTGGGAATAAGCGGTGTTAAAATACCGAAAGTGTATTAATGCCTCATTTAAAATAGGCTTCTTTTTCGGTATTTTATTACTTTTTAGCTCGTCTGGCTATGCCAGCCGTGAGCTTTTGCCATCACTTGGCGTCCAGCGTCTGTCCGTCCGTCTGGCAATAACTTTTCATTCAAAGATCTTCTCCTCTGAAACCACTGGGCCAATTTGAACCAAACTTGGTCACAATAGTCCTTGGGTGGTCCCCTTTAAAAATTGTATCCGGCATGTCTGTACCTAATTCAAGATGGCGGCCAGCGGGGAACATAGTTTTAACATTGGACCCTTACGGAAAACACATTCAAAGATCTTCTTCTCAGAAACTACCAGCCCAGTTATAACCAAACTTAGTCACAATGGTCCTTAGATGGTCCCTTCCAAAAAAGGTATCCAGCAGGTCCGTACATATCTAAGATGGCCGTCAGCGGGGAACATAGTTTTAACATTGGACCCTATGGGAAAGACATTTAAAGATCTTCTTCTCAGAAACTATCAGTCCAATTATAACCAAACTTAGTCACAATGTTCCTTAGATAGTCCATTCCAAAAAAGGTATCCCGCAGGTGCTTACTTAATCCAAGATGGCTGCCAGCTGGGAACATAGTTCTAACATTGGACCCTATGGGAAAACACATTCAAAGATCTTCTTCTCAGAAACTACCAGCCCAATTACTGTACAGCTCACATGGAAAACGCAAAATCCTTGTTGTCATCACGGAAAAATTTTGCCAAACGTGGAATTCCACCGCGATCTTGAACGTGGACAACCTAATTGAGAACGTGGACAAAATATTTACCTGTGTGGACCCCTCGTGACATCGTGTTGAACGTGGAATCATCGCGGGTCAGCATCTAGAAATCATTGTGTTGTCGTGAAAAATATAATTGAAAATATTGAGCTTAATGTCAACAAATGACCATTTTCCCCCAAATTATCATAATCAGANGTGACACTAAGATTAACCTTGACCTAACAAAACCAAATTACGCAATTTTAAGGCTGATATTCGTGCAAATTATTTAATAAGTAGCAAATTATTTTATATAATATGATCTTTTAACAACTTTGAGTTCTGACAGTCACATGTAATTCACGATGTTCATACCAATTGTAAGTTATTTTCTGCCATACGCATAATTATTTTAAAAATATCCTCTCGATATTCCGACTATTTGAAATAGGAAAAGCAAGCTTTTCCAAAATAATTAACTGCACTTAGAGATCATTACTTCATATAGACAAATAGATAAATAATGACAAGTACAATTAACATCAGCAGGTGAGTTAATCCTCTGTTTATCTGTTTCTCGGACATCCGTGAATGTCGGTGAATGTCGGGTTTGTTGTCAGACTGATTCACCCCGTTTCACTCACAATTCACCGACGTCGGATTTGAGTGATTTTCAACTGAATGCCTCTGTTTGTACTGTAGTCACAATGGTCCTTAGATGGTCTCTTCCAAAAAAGGTATCCGGCAGGTCCGTACCTCATCCAAGATGGCCGCCAGCGGGGAACATAATCTATGGATAAGACATTCAAAGATCTTCTTCTCAGAAACTACCAGTCCAATTATAACCAAACTTAGTCACAATGGTTCTTAGATGGTCCCTCACAAAAAAGGTATCCGACAGGTCCGTACCCAATCCAGGATGGCTGCCAGCGGGGATTACATAGTTTTAACATTGGACCCTGTGGGAAAGACATTCAAAGATCTTCTTCTTAGAAACTACCAGTCCAGTTATAACCAAACTTAATCACAATGGTCCTTAGATGGTCCTTTCCAAAAAAGGTATCCGGCAGGTTTGTACCTAATCCAAGATGGCCGCCAGCGGGGAACATGGTTTTTAACATTGGACCCTATGGGAAGTACATTCAAAGATCTTCTTCTCAGAAACTACCAGCCCAATTATAACCAAACTTAGTCACAATGTTCCTTAGACGGTCCCTTCCAAAAAAATGTATCCAGCAGGTCTGTACCTCATCAAAGATGGCCGCCAGCAGGGAACATAGTTTTAACATTGGACCCTATGGAATATACATTCAAAGATCTTCTTCTCAGAAACAACTAGTCCAACCTCTGCCCAAATTTTTGAATTTTTATTTAAATTGTGGTCTGAATGTTTTAATTTCAGCAACATGTATTACCTTGATTATAAGGGGAACCCCTGCCCAATTTTTTTTTGAATGGTGTTCTGTTAATGGGTTGTAATGGATGGTGGAGCTTTCGGTTGCCATGGAAACCAAACAAGAACACTGTAATTTTAGGAAAAAAAGGGTTCTGTTAAATTTTGTGTTTCCTATTGGAAATGCCTTTTATTTATGTCAGCCGTGGTCCAGGTGAGCGATACAGGCTCTTGAGAGCCTCTTGTTTACATTTATTTTTGAAATGACAAAAGTTAAAAGTTCCAAGATAAACAAGGTTGGAGCTTAAACGTTGAATTTAATAAATAAAGAACTACGAAAGACTTATATCAAATAATTCTACAATACTTTGAAATATTGTTTTAATCTGGCTATAAACTGTGAAGTATGGTATTGTACCTTACTGATACCAATGAGGTACCAGACAGGGCCACTACAGGTTCTGTTGGTTTGTACTAAGTTAAACACTTGCATTTATATTTTTTATTCAATTTGATCAGTCTTTCGGCTTTATTTTCAATCTGCGTAAGCTTTTTGTGAAAGCAATTTCTAAAATTTTATCAGTATAGTGTGAACAAATGAAAAAATTACATGTATTTGACACGAAATTTACAAGTAAAAAATCGGCACAAATGAAAGAAATAATCGGCACAAATGAAAAAAATAATTAGCGCATATGAAAGAAAAAATCGGCGCAAATGCAAAACGCCGGGAATTAATCGAATTGGATGCCAGGGGTGACATGAGCTATTGCTTGCAATTGCTAATCCAGTTATTTTTATTCTTCTTTCTTTCTTTCTTTTTCTTCCTCTGCAAGTATGTCTGCCCCATTTCTCAGCCATCTTGAGTCCGATTAAAAGTGCTCCAAAATTGATGATAACTTACAGAAAGATTGTACATGTATAAGTATTCTAGAACTTATTTTTGGGGTCAAAAATTTTCAAAATGGTGGCCTTTTCTATTGAAATGGAAAAAAGGCTGAAAAATTAGAAGTGCATCAAATTGAATGAAATCTTTTAGAAAGGTTGTTTAGGAAGTGTTAAACTTATTTTCAGGTAAAACAAGTGTTGATCGTATTGCAGGGCAATACCAAGTTCACTACTGGTAAAACAAGGCTTAACAGCAGCAAAGATAGTAAAAAAAATGCACTCAGAGTCAAAGGCCCATAACTCCCTCAAAAACCAGTGGACCAGAACAGAAATTCAAATTTCACCTGTAATTCATTGCAGTGGATTCACAAACTGAATATAAGATCAATGCCTGCAATGGTTTAGAAAAAAGTGCGGAAAACTGATAGTTTACTGAAATTTTGCAAGTCCAAGGTCCATACGGGCTGTTCCAGAAAAACTGACATGGGGGTATGAAGGCACTTTTTATTGACCCCCACCACCCATAGAATTCTTCCCCATTTGTACAATACAAGAGGATGAAGAAAACACAACCACCCACAGCAATTTATATGAAGTGCCTTCAAAGGGTCCAAGGCCAACTTTTCTGGAATAGCCCTCAATAATCAATGAAACTGAACCAAAACTGAACTTGATCTGTAACTCATAGAGGTGAGCTATACCAAATTTATATAAGATCAATGCATGTAATGGCTTTAAAAAAGTACAAAAAAACAATATTTTACTAAAATTTTCCAAGTCCAAAATCGGTAACTCTGTCAAAAATCAGTGAACCAGAACAAAACTTACACTTGATCTGTAACTCGTAGAGGTAACTACATACCAAATATCAGATCAATATCTACAATGGTTTACTGTTTTGGAAATTTGATATTTTACTTAGATTTTCTTAGTTCAAGTTCCATTATTCGGTCAAAAATCAGTGGACCAAAACCAAACTTAAGCTTCATGTGTAACTTATAGAGGTTCACTCACATACCAAATATTGGATCAATATCTACAATGGTTTAGAAAAAAAATGCGGAAAACTGATATTTTATTGAAATTTTGGAAGTCGATTAAACTCATAACTCCATCAAAAATCAGATGACCAGAACCAAACTTAAACTTGGCTTGTAACTCATAAAGGTTAACCCGCGTTCCAAATATAAGATCAACATCTGCAATGGTTCACAAAAAAAATGTGGAAAACTAATACAGGACTGATGGACGGACGGACGTATCGAATGCAAATATAAAGTCCCCCTACAGCTATCGCCGGTAGGGGATTAAAAATCCGAAATGGCAGATGTTGCCATGGAAACAGAAAAAAGGCAGGAAAATTAAAAGTGCTCCAACTTAAATGAAATTTAAAAGAAAAGTTGTATAGGAAGTTAAGAACTAACATTTGTGTAATTTAAAAAAAAAGATATTAAAAATGATATAGAAATTATAAAAAAAAGCAGAAAAATTAAGGTGCTTCACATCGGATGAAATTTAAAAACAAGATTATAGTGCATGTGTAGAACATATTTTAGGCCATAACTGTCATAAATGATGGCTATAAATTACAAGAAAAATTGGAGTTGTTTAATGTCTTTATGAAACAATACAAAAGGGTAGGACATATAGATCTCATATTTACACTTGGAATTCTGATATGGCAGTTTGTTAACACAGTTATTACTTGTTATTTTATATCTAACTGAAGAAAATGATTGTAAATCTTCAAAATTTATGCTGAGCACTTTTTCTTGTCTTTTTTTTCACCAGGAAAGAATTTGTGTTGGCATTATTTAATGGCAGTTTAGCATCTTGTGCATGTTTTATTTTAGTTTGAATTAGCAGAATGCCCATAGGCCAGTCGCAAGAAGCAGGCTAATGTATTTTTAGCTCACCTGGCTATGCCAGGCAGACTTGGGGTCAATTACTTTCAAAAGTAATTAATTACATTCAATTACAATTACGAAATCTTCAATTAAATTACAAATTACATTTGCACTTTTTAAGCAATGTAATTACACTAGTCCCCCTCTTGAAAGACCACTCATTTGAGAGACCACCCCTTTCTAGAGACCACAATTCTCTTGCATTAACTCTTTTGTGAACAAATTGACCCCTTTTCGAAGACCACCCCTAAAACCCAACCAGAGGCCACCCTTTCCTTGTCAAAAATGTCCATATTACCCCTCAATAAAGACCATGTTTTGTTTTGTAAACACTGATTAAAACTTAATGCCATGTTGTTATAAGTTACTGGAATAATTAAACCATCAATTAAATTGACTTAATTAGCAGATGACAAGCCCTACAATTATATCAAGGAGAAATATAATGATTTGATATATATAATTACCTGTAATTATTAGAATGATATTTTTAAAAGGGATCTAATTAACTCTCACTTAATTATTTGATAAAGACAAGCTGTTGAGAATGAGACTTAAGTGACATGTATGTGCAGGTCATTCCTACTAATTTAATAGGTTTCAGGTTTATGCATGCATTTTAATGAATGCACATGTGTTTTAAATCAGTGTTAGATATANTTAATCAAATAGGAAGACATTTTGAATGCTTTCATTTAAACATTAAGTAAAATTGAATAGCAAATTTACTTATTTTCAGCCATTAAGATTTTCAGACTGATTTCTTTTGAGAGACCACCCCTTTTGTAAGGCCAGTTTTATGTTGCAAATGGGGTGGTCGCTTAAGAGGGGGACTACTGTAATTATTTTCCAATTACATGGTCAATGTAATTAATTAAATTTCAATTACTTTTTGTGTCAGTTTCAAAAGCGAATTAATGTACTTATTTCTTGTATAGGAACTTAATAGAAGGAGGCTTTTACATATTAGTATATTTTATTAGGACTTTTCCATTAATAAATGTATGGAAGAGATGGAACGCACTTTATTTCAGACCCCATCACCCATTCAATTTTTTTTCTAAGAATGAGCATGCAAAGCTACATTATGAACCCAGAAACAGGGGTCATCAAAAAATATATAAAGTGCCTTTCAACCCCTCCATATATTCTTTTTTTTTTGCTGGAACAGACCTAAGTAATTTACATACTTTTTTGGGTGATCTGTTGTCTTTTCGACATATTCTTCATCATATATTTAACATATTAGTACATGCACTATCTGAATTTTGTCCAACTGTCATTCTTGACCAATTATTGTGCATCAACCTATTTACTTTCACTGATCAAAAGACAGCACTAAAAGGTGTCAAGCTATACACAGACTAAAAATGTGTCGAGTCTAACTACTTTCAGTAAGAAACTTTTTTTTTCTCAAAAACTTTAAGTTTTTTTAATCATTTCATTTTTTTGTAAATAGTCAGATTAAAAGCATCATTTCTGAAATTANTTTCCAAATTGATATCAAAACACCAACAAAAAATCATAAATACAGAAAACATGGCAATGTAAGGATCACAAAGAGAGAATACACAAAGGATGAAACAAGCAAAACATAAAACAAATGTCACAAAAATAAAGCACCAACAGTGTAAACCCCTAAAATGATTGGAAACTCTGATTCATTGCTTATTTTAAAAATATATTTTTATTATGTAAATACTTTTAAATCTTAAATGTATGGGGAAGAAAGTGAATTTTACAAATGAGAAGTAAGAAGGTTAAGAAAAAATCTTTAATATTGCAGATTAAAAATAAAATTCTCAATAAAATTTATTTATAAAATTATATTGTTTAATGTGGAAAGTATGGAATTTTTGCTTAATGAACTGACATTTCATTAAAATAACAATATGTATACCACAAAAATGCAAATGCTTGGGGCAAATTTAACACCTTTATCATTAACGATTAAGTTATATACTTTCAACACAAAACAATGTGATTATTGTAAAAACAACCATTTATACCCTACATAAACCCTTAACTTCAGTAATTTGTTATATAAATTCATAAGAAAGTTAAGTATAGGAAATGTTCTGTAATAAACTATATCCTTAAAATTTCAAATTTTTCACAACTCAAAAAAAAAAAAATGAAAGAATTTTTTGTTTTTAAAATGTATGCATTGTATTAATAAAATATAATTTAACATGTTTAGGATCCATTTAAAATTCATTCCAATCAAAATAATTTGACAGAGGAAAAAATATCAAAAGTAATTGAAATGTAATTCAAAAGTAATTGATAATTACAGCAAAATCTGCAATGTAATTAATTATTCTCAATTAAATGTAATTGAAAAAATTCTCAATTACAAATTACATTCTATTACACAAGAAATTGTAATTAATCACAGCCAATTACAATTACTTTTTTCAATTACCCCATCTCTGATGCCAGGGTGAGCTATTGCCATCACTTGGCGTCCGTCGTCCATCCTTCCGTCGTTAGCTCTCTATCAAAAATCTTCTCCTCTGAAACCACTGGGTCAAATGGAACCAAACTTCAACTGAATTATCACGAGGGTATCTAGTTTCAAGTTTGTTATTTTCTATGTCTTAGGCCAAACAACGTGGCCACCACTAAAAATAGAACATAGGGGTAAATTACAGTTTTTGGCAAATAACTCAAAAACCGTTACAGATATAAAAAATCTGACAGAGGTAAAAATGATCAGCATGAGAAGATCTACCCATGGTGAAATTTTGAAGAAAATCTGATGACCCGTCTAAGAGTTATTGCCCTTTTTCTGTAAAATTTTCAAAATTTTTGTTTTTTATTTTTTATTAAAAAAACTATAACAGATAGAGGTTAAGTTTAATTGCAGAAATGTTCAGCATGTTAAGATCTATCCACATGGATATTTTGAAGAAAATCCAAGTACCCATATATGAGTTGTGGTCCTTTATTGGTCAAATTTTTCCTGATTTTTTACTTTTTGTCCTATATTTCAAAAACGCTTTGAGATAGAGGTCAAGTTTAAATTGCAAAAATGTTCAGCATGTTAAGGACTATATTTTATTGAACACATTCAAGTTTTCTGACCGCTTTCAAGACGGCCGCCAGCAGGGAACTTAGTTTACCATTTGACCTAATGGGAAAATTCATACAAAGAACTTCTTCTTGAGAACCACTGAATGGATTTGAACCAAACTGGGCATGGATGATGCTTATGAGGTGCTTACCAGGAGTTGTTACTTTAGTGTGGATCCATCATCCAACATGGCCGCCAGCGGGGATCTTAATTTTAACATTGGACCCTATGGGAAAATGCATACAAAGAACTAATCTATTGTAGAACCACTGAATGGATTTGAACCAGACTTAGCATGAATGATGTTTATGAGGTGCTGACCAAATGTTATTACTTTAGTGCCAATCTGTCATCTTACATGACCGACAGCATTGGACCCTATGGGAAATGCATACAAAGATTTTCTTAAGAGAACTGCTGAATGGATTTAAATCAAACATGACATGAATGATGCCTGTCAGGTGCTGACCAAGTGTCACCAGCTGTGAACTTAATTTAACAAAAGATCTTCTTCTAGAGAACTGCTTAATAGATTTAATCCAAACTTTGCTTATGAGAAGCTGAC